>JACXGM010016492.1:0-20230 GCA_016801145.1 Umbra pygmaea | reverse complement strand
TAGACTCAATACAAACCTTACTGTGTGTGGCAAAGATACAGTAGACTCAATACAAACCTTACTGTGTGTGGCAAAGCTACAGTAGACTCAATACAAACCTTACTGTGTGTGGCAAAGCTACAGTAGACTCAATACAAGTAGTATATTTGCCTTCTAGGTTCATTCAAAAAAGGCTGCTAGCTTGATAGTCCTATTTCAGATAAAGGGGTGTTTTCACATGCATGTTCCTGTGTGTCAACAGGATAAAGATTGCAGAACAAGAATGGTGGAAAATAGATGCTTATGCTTATATTCAATACAAATACGCTACATACTGAGAAAAACATACTCAAGCGCACAATCATACAGTACACACGAACACCAAACAGGTTTAAGCTGCTCTGCATTCCCAGACGCGCTCCCCTGCGACTCCATCAGTTCACCCACTCATGCTTCTTTGTTACTTCTCTGGATTTTCTCTCGCTCATTTCCTCAGTGGACAAATTACCGTGATTACCGTCCCACCTCCCTCTGCTCCATTCTCTCTCTATCACCCCCTCTCTCACTCCCTCACCCCTTCTCCAGAAATGTAACCTTGTATTTATTTAGTTCTGTCAACCCTAGTTTCCTTTTTCCAGTCAAACTTGCAGTTCGTCAATCTTTCTGTTCTGTCAATTTCCTGAATTTCTCGCGTCAACTTTCCTCATCTATCTTTTCTAACAAACTCTAAATCTTCCCCAGTTTAATTTTCTTAGTAACTGGCCCACTGGGATATAAATTAGTAATATTTATGACGAAACCCTGTCTGTCCCTCGTCTTGTTGTGGCATTAAAACAAAGACTGTGATCTTATCAGGCCTATCTAAAGTCATCCGTCAGACATTCTACCTATACATTCATCACCTCGGCACAGGCTGTGCCTCCACTGCACTTGGCAGCCGAGGCTTTTAAAAGTGAATAAAAGTCACAGAGTGGTCACCGAGCACCTGGGTCTGCATGTGTTACAGCCCAACAGCCAACTGCGGCTGAGCTATGAATCAATGTTTGCGGTTGAATCTAGCAGCAGCCCACGTGCAGCTACCAGACAGTTGTAGAGGTGTAATTTACACAGTGGATCTCCACTGTTCACAAGCTACAGGTAGACAGGTTCATGTGTTAATGCATACAATGACAGCTTTCATCGCTGTCATAGAACAATGCTGCCTGGCATGTTGAACAGATCAATGGAAGGTTTAAATGTGAAACACAGCTTTCCTAATTCTGGTGAAGTATTCACTGTTGTGGCTCAAAAATAATTTCTTAACTACGGTACTTGTTAAGGATCATTCACAAAAACCTAGCTCATTCACTCCTATTTAACCTTCCCTGCTGGCTAATGCCATGAAAAAATAGAGCAAGCAGCTCTGACCTTGGAAAGACGGTCTGTATTGTGAGTGTCTATTAAGTGCTGGAAAGTAATTGAGCAACGCGGCAGGGAGGCAGGCTTTCTAAGTGTTCTAACTCCTCCTGTGTCTGCAGACGCATGGCCTCTAACAGCCCTGGACTGGCTGAAAGAAAAGGCTGGACAAATGGCAGCTGTGCTCCCTGGGACCTCTGGGGCCATGGCGCAGTGTGACGCCGAGGCCAGTCCATGATGGTGGAAAAGCACATGCTTCTGGGTAAAAACACCAGGGTAAACCCCCGACGGGGACTCATAGTGATATTATAGTGCTTCAATGGAGACTGAGTGTAGAATGGGTCCACATAGAAGACAGCCAAGAGTCACCACCACACTGGGGATGTCAGAACTTCCCCCTGGGTGGGAAAAAGTGGCTTTCCAGTTGAGCGCAATGATTGAGAGCATGTCCGAAGGACCTAGAGTAATGTATGTGTGTGGGGGGGATTTTTGCGTCTGCGTCACTTACTCTGTGTGAAGCGAGGGGGGTTGTCGTTGACGTCACTCAGTCTGACTGTGACTGTGGTGGTCCCGGAAAGCCCTCCCAGGTGGCCCCCCATGTCCTTGGCCTGAAGGACGACGAGGTACTGGTCCTGGGTTTCCCTGTCCATATCAGGCACCGCCGTGCGAAGGACGCCTGTGCCAACACATCCAACCAAAAGCTGTAATTAGCGTCAGTTTCCACTACGCAGCTGAAATGTGTTGAAATTATTATCACTTCACAGGATGCTTCTAGCTGTGCTCTGATCAGCTAAACCTGGAACAATAGAGATGGAAAGTATAGAAAGGCCATTCAAATTCAAATGTCAATGTAGCAGAATGTTCAAAGTGGCAGCCATTTTTATGTGTACCATTCCATTGCAAAGACCTAGCGGCCTACTTCCGCATTAAACCAATTTGCGTGTTGTCACCGTGACAACTAACAACAATCGCCATTTTGTTGTGTACTAATCGAATGACCACGCCAAGCAATTCAATGGCCTTTCTATCCATTATATTTCTATGCCTGGAACTATGGATGCTCTTCATAAGATACTGAAAACATGAGCCTAATATGAGCCATTCCTTGGGTATATGAAGGGAACTTACCTGGCAAAGTGTGCAAGTATCAGAGGCAATATGATCTTATCCCACAGACATTACAAAAACAATTGACTGACATTATTTTAAGTTAGTAACAGGGATATAATAGCAATGAGGAAGCTTAGGAGGCTGGGGTTTATGGTCAACATTCTCAAGCTCAGGGTTGTATCCAGGATCTCTGCGTTGCTTCTTGCCTTGATAGGTGAAGAAGTCCTCTAGACATATGACACCTGGTTTCAACTGTACCGTCCAGATGGCAGACAGCATGTTGCTAGTTGCATCCATATTTTTTGTCAGTGTAAAATTTTTATCCCTTACAGATGAACATACAGGTCCTTCTCAAGAAATTAGCATATTGTGATAAAGTTCATTATTTTCCATAATGTAATAAAAAAATTAAACTTTCATATATTTTAGATTCATTGCACACCAACTGAAATATTTCAGGTCATTTATTGTTTTAATACTGATGATTTTGGCTCAAAGAATTAGCATATCATGAAAATTAACTCTAAACACCTGCAAAAGATTCCTGAGGCTTTAAAAAACTCCCAGTCTGTTTCATTACTCAAAACCGCAATCATGGGTAAGACTCCC
Source organism: Umbra pygmaea (assembly GCA_016801145.1). Taxonomy (NCBI): domain Eukaryota; kingdom Metazoa; phylum Chordata; class Actinopteri; order Esociformes; family Umbridae; genus Umbra; species Umbra pygmaea. Next base: position 17,137 of record JACXGM010016492.1, on the reverse strand, counting down.
GACCTGACTGCTGTCCAGAAGGCCATCATTGACACCCTCAAGCAAGAGGGTAAGACACAGAAAGAAATTTCTGAACAAATAGGCTGTTCCCAGAGTGCTGTATCAGGGCACCTCAGTGGGAAGTCTGTGGGAAGGAAAAAGTGTGGCAAAAAACGCTGCACAACGACAAGAGGTGACCGGACCCTGACGAAGATTGTGGAGAAGGACCGATTCCAGACCTTGGATGACCTGCGGAAGCAGTGGACTGAGTCTGGAGTACAAATATCCAGAGCCACCGTGCACAGGTGTGTGCAGGAAATGGGCTACAGGTGCCGCATTCCCCAGGTCAAGCCACTTTTGAACCAGAAACAGCGGCAGAAGCGCCTCACCTGGGCTACAGAGAAGCAGCACAACAAAACAACAACTAATTTTGCATGTCATTCGAAAATCAAGGTGCCAGAGTCTGGAGGAAGACTGGGCAGAAGGAAATGCCAAAATGCCTGAAGTCCAGTGTCAAGTACCCACAGTCAGTGATGGTCTGGGGTGCCATGTCAGCTGCTGGTGTTGGTCCACTGTGTTTTATCAAGCATTTCATGCTTCCATCTGCTGAAAAGCTTCATGGAGATGAAGATTTCATTTTTCAGCACGACTTGGCACCTGCTCACAGTGCCAAAACCACTGGTAAATGGTTTACTGACCATGGTATTACTGTGCTCATTTGGCCTGCCAACTCTCCTGACCTGAACCCCATAGAGAATCTGTGGGATATTGTGAAGAGGAAGTTGAGAGACGCAAGACCCAGGACTCTGGATGAGCTTAAGGCCGCTATCGAAGCATCCTGGGCCTCCATCACACCTCAGCAGTGCCACAGGCTGATTGCCTCCATGCCACGCCACATTGAAGCAGTCATTTCTGCAAAAGGATTCCCGACCAAGTATTGAGTGCATAACTGAACATAATTATTTGAAGGTTGACTTTTTCTTTTTTTTTTGTATTACAAACACTTCTTTTTTGGTCAGATGAAATATGCTAATTCTTTGAGATAGGAATTTTGGGTTTTCATGAGCTGTATTCCAAAATCATCAGTATTAAAACAATAAATGACCTGAAATATTTCAGTTGGTGTGCAATGAATGGAAATCTCCATTGATCATGCTTTTTAAGTCCAAGACTAGGCTTAATATTTGTCCATGAATCTGGACAAGATTAAAGTTAAAGTGTTAGGTATGAGGTTACTTTAGTTCCAGGAAAGTTTTCTTGTATACTAAAAGAATGTACTCAAACTCATTTACTCAGAGTGCGGAGGATGTGTAGAAAATGGAGCATAGATTTGAATGTCTAAAAGCTGAGTTGTCACTGCAGAAAAAACTGTCCACAATCAAGTAGCTTTCATTTTCATACAGAGAATGATGTCACTACAGAAAACTTAATACTGATTTCCATTGGTCCAAATAGATAGCATTAGTTTAAAATTCCACCAATTAGTTAACCAGCCTTAACCAGGCACCAGCATGTCTGTGATTTCCTACAGGTGGCCCTCCCTTTCCCTTGGGCCAAAAGTTGCATTCACACTTTCCTGCTGGCATCACAGGCTATGGTAAATATCTAGTCATTCTCACCATTTGACTACACTCGCTTTAGATTTACATACATTGTATTCCAGAGACAACCTGTATCCTGAGTTAACACTGTTGGCTGCATTCCTATAATGGAGCAGATTTACATTTTACAGTGAAACAATTCTTCATAGTTGTATAAGTCATTGTCACAAATAACTTGGTCTTTGCTGCATATTTTTCACATGGTCAATAGCTCTTAGGGAATACAAAACAATATAGAATACCATTTATAGAACCATAATAAAACTCTTCTATACAGTTTAAAGTATTTAGTAAATGATGATCCTGACTAATGTTGATCATTGAACAGAGATTCTGTATTAATTATACAGGAACCTCAATGCAATATGTGGGATTCTTTTTCTCATATTGTTGCTACATTATTTTATTGCATATTTCCTCAAGGCTACTTCTGCACCAGCTATACAACTTACTACACACTGTTAATTACTATGAAAAGAAAATACTTCTATAGTTTAAATACAAATAAATATTTAAATAAAATAAAATAACATAAATCACCTTCAACAGAAATTATTACTGTTTTGTCACAGCTCTAAACAATTGTACACTACAAGAACCGCTCACTAGTACTGTATTTTATAGAAAGACCCGTGTGGTAAGAATGAGACCTTATGAAATGATAAGAAACAACAAACTGGACCGATTCTGCATGTAACCCCTGCTAATTGATGAGAGATGTATTTAACACATGCTGGGCAGAATTAAGCTAATATCCCCAATTAGCATGTAACCACCAACATAACCTCTTCACTCATATCACAGTGTCAGCACAACTAATTAAAATGCATTAAAATTCAATAAGATGTTGTTTACCAATAACCCCTTGTCAACAAATAGAATTTACTCAACAGCACACACGCCCACACACAAAAGAGAATTTTGCAAACAAGACTTCTGAATGCATAACTAGGCAACATACTCATACAGTAAATATACTGTATTAAAACATAGTGTTTACTAGCATGCAGACTGTCAGTCAGATTGGAAGCAACGGAGGGCTAAATGTGACGTTTGAAATGCCCACGGTTTCCTCTCAGGCGATGTGCAGAAGACTTTACCATCTGCCTCAGGGACCCTGGATTGACACTAAAGCCCCCCAAAACACACAGTGGGTTTTAGTAAGGAGACATGTCCTCTGAGCTTTTCAAATCTCTGTCTTTTAATAGTTCACAAACCTCTCCTGACATCCTCCTTTGAAAACAGGTCTTTTTGTTTTTCTTCCTTCAGAATGTATCATTCTAACGGTCGCTGCAGTTTCCATATAGACTCTGGCAGTCTAAATACATTTCTAGTAGCTTCTACTGGATTAACTGAGCAAGCAAGACGAGTAGAGAGAGGAGAGGCTCGAGAAGCGAGCACGGAGGTGGAGTAACATGGGGAGGGGGTCGTTTAGTATATTAGATCCCCATTAGCTGACACAGTGAGGCCTTTCCTGGTGAGAAAACAAGAGATGTGAGAGGAATGGGAAGAATTAACGAGTATGAAGGCCTGAGGGATGGAGTGAAAAATAGAGGGACGAGCCATGGAAATGCTCACGGCGAACAGGCTTGAAGTGGGACCAAATGGTTGGTTGTAGAGGGAGCAGAGAGGACAAGAGTGTGTGCTCACTAAGTCAGCGGATCTCGAACTGTTCCATTCTGGTGACCACAAAATCACAGCCTAAAGCTCTCCTGGATGCGTTTCCAGAGGGAGCCGTGGTCTGAAGATGATTTTACACTAGCCATTTTTTAAGGCATATTAGAGTATAGGGCAGCAGAGCAACGGTGGGGAAATGAACAACATACTGTACAGTAGATGTCAATAAATGGTAGGTATCATACGAAGAATAGATCAGCTTTATTTACTCATCCCCTACAGCTTATGACTTTGGACTGCCACATCTGTAGCCCAGTGGAATGTATCAGCTAAAAAACAAGCAACATCTGGCCGCATTATGTTTCCCTGCCCAGGGCATACACCCAACGTAATGCTAGTCAACACAAATGCATTGCAGGCAATTAAATAAGTAGATATAACTAATCTTTTACTCTATGCCGGGGGTGGGCAAATTGCGGCCCATGGGCCAAATGCGGCCCGCCGTGTCTTTTGATCCGGCCCGCGAGGCGTTTAAAAAAATAATCAATATCAAAGTGGATTTGATGCTTGAGAGCATTGAAGCAACAAATCACCCAAAGCGTACATGCTAGAGACGAATGCTTGGTATCGGCACATAATGAGGAGTGGTTTGTCCATGTGGGTTAATGACAGCCAGAGATATCGCGTCTCAAATGTGGGTACTTTCACTGGCTTTATTTTGATGAACTTAAAACATTACAGACAGAAATCAGGAAGCTAAAATGACAAAATTTAATTTCTGCAAGGAAGCAGGACATCACCCTGCACTGGTGGGGGGGTGGCTGGGATTTTAAAACCGTATCGGAAAATATTAAAAATATGTAGGCTACTGTAGATACTGTGTAGCCTGGTTAACACCAGACCCTTCTCAGTTCTGACTGAGAGTGGGTCTGGTCAAGGTTCATTCACAGCCCATTTCCAAAGGGGCGTCACCGACGGTTGCGGCTCAAATGCTTCTCGGTGCAATTGGATATATCAGACTTTTGCCGAATCGAGTCGGCAAGGCCGCGACAACATATTTTTTTTAGATATGAAGGCTTCGAGCATTGTTCTTTGCTCGGTTTTTAACAAAAAGGAAACGTTCAAATTGCTTAAAACAGACGGGATAGCTGATTCAAACGAGTGATATTGCAGATGTCCCATTGCAGCAGCCGTCGTTTTAATTGTCTGATTCAACCAATGACAGTATATAGCTGCGCTATCGTCATCGTTTAAAGCCTGCCTCAATGGTTGTGATTGGTGCCTCGATTTGGAAAAGTTGGAAATGGCCTTGAATGGGCTCTTGGCCAGACTGACTAGCAGAGCAAATCTAAATTTGCCGGAAGTCTGTCAGGGTTTTTCCCAAGCTACATACCGTGTTTAATTTACTTATTTATATGTTCCCCAAACTTTGTCACACTGGTTCTCAAGACATTGGGGGCATATGGATTTTACAGTGATGTTCATCATGGTTTACAAGTATTTTACAGTAATTAACTAAAAATTAAACATACATTTATGTATTTTATGGCTCTACATTATATGACATCATGCATGAAAATTATTGTCACAAAAGTTTGTGTTTGACTTCTTGTAGCCAAGTCTTCTGAATCCAAAACTACAAGGCACTTCACTGTTGGACACAGTACCCATACAGAAGCCAAAATATCCACATAGTGTCAACCCCCTTAGACCTTGAAGAGTTCATTATATTAGGAAAAGATTTTTCCATATGCACTGTTGTCTCGATTTGCAGGTGTTTGCGACAATGCTAAATAGTCTTTAAACAAACAGTAGTGATTAAATTCTGAGACTAAAACATAAATGTAAAGTTAATTATGTAACAAAATTATTATTTTACCTGGCGTTCTGGCAAGGGGAAGTAGTCTGTTTGTGCAATTGGCCATGGGTTTTACTGTAGGTAACATGCTCATAAGAGTATGCCATACTGTACATTGATATTTTCAGCAGATATCACGATCAATTATTGTAGAGAAGCAACATATAAGACTGATCATCTGACCAATATCTCTGATTGGAGGATTCCTAAAATTGGCCCTCACTGACGATCATGATAAGAAGTTGCTTGTTTTTTTATATGGAAACATTTTCTAAAATCTGCAGATATTCTTACAGAAATAGCTACTGTATCATGAATTCACAGGACTCATTCTTAGTGCAAAGCTGTCCACCATTTGTCTAGGTTTTGAACCTTGAGTGTGCCATTGGGTCATGCGTGGCAGGGAGCATCATGGGGGAATGGAGTAATCATAGAAATAGAATGGATAAAAAGGCCATGAACTGCTTGGTGTGGTCATTCGATCAGTACACAACAAAATGGCGATTGTTGTTAGTTGTCACGGTGACTACGCAAATCGGTTAATACGGAAGTAGGCTTCTAGATCTTTGCAATAGGTACACATAAAAATGGCTGTCACTCTGACCATTCTGCTACATTGACTTGAATTATATTGTCCTTCCTATACATTCCTTTTCTATGGGAATAATTCTCAAGTATCGACCAAGTCAAGGAAGTCTGCACCAACGTCTTAAATATACAGTGCATTAGAGTTTCCCCAGGGCATCCACACAATGTAATGTCAGCCCATTCAATGGCAATGAAGACAATCAGGATAACTAGATATAACAAATGTTTTACGATGTAACATATCCACAGCTGAAATTTAAAGACGCTATTTGAATTAGTGTAGAATTTCATGGATTGAAATCAAAAGTAGTTTCTCTTTCATAAGCTATGAAACGTATCTCATTTTTAAAAAAATCTGAAAATGCAGTTTAAATAAGACAATGATGTCATAAACTAATCAAAATATATTTTGCCATTTAAACAGGAATTGCAACGAGGACATGACGAGTTGTGTTTCCACAGTGTTTGTCAAAGGGCATGCATCTTTAATCGCATTTAGGCCGTGCTTTTGTGGGCACTGTATAGTGTAGGGAAACATTTTCCCATATACATCCTTTTTCTGATTTTTAAATATCAAGAAATATGTTTGTAAGCTGGTCACTTGAACTAGAATGTAGTTCCATTGTCATGGCTGGAATAGAATGTAGTTCCATTGCTGGAATTCTACAACTTTAAAGTTCACTTTATCAGTGATAGGAATTGATGTATTATAAACATCATACACATTTCACTGTCGAAATATTGCTCATGATAACACTCAAAGGTGAAGTAAAACTGTGTTCTACGTGTGGAAAACCACAGTCTGTGGAGGGTGAGAGGCTCTCACCGGTCTGTGGGTCCACGGAGAAGAACTGTTGTCCCTGCACAAGCGTGTAAACCAGCCTGGCACTGTTCCCATAGGTTGGGTCGTCAGCATCTGTCGCTGTCACCTGGATTATAGAAGTACCTAGGCGAGAGCAGAGAAACGTTACAACAGCATAAAACCAACATACACACCCTGATCAGACAGCACTGCAGGGCAGCAGCCAGCAAGCAGAATACACACTGGCTGACTGCTAGCTTACTGGCTGGCTGACAACTCCTACCTCTTCCTTTCTCCATCTCTCCCTCCTGGTCTCTCCGTTCTTAGACTCTTCCAGCAGACGTGTGACAAACACTCCATTCACTCCCATTCTCCCTTGCTGCTCACCTCCTTTCTTTCTCCATTCTGTCTGTCTCACTTAATTTCTCTTCATCTCCATCTTCAATTCCCTTTTGCTCCCTTCTCTCAATCTCTCCGTCTGTCGGCTGCCCCCCCCCCGTCTCGCCCTGACTCCCTCATGTCCCAAATCCATGGCTCTCCTGACAGATATGGACTTTTTTCCCACCAAATAAATCAAAGACAGTCAGCTTCATGTGAGAGATTGAAACTGTATCAAAAAAAATATAGATACAGTTCGGAAAAGAGGAACTACGTTTCCCATGGGGCACTGGGCTGACAAGCTCTGAGGGAAGACGGGATTTGTGGGAGCAGCTGTTGCTGTTTTCTGACATCAAAGCCCTGACAGTGTCACCAAGATCGAGAGGGAGGCTGGGAGGGAGAGACTTGGTCTGATTACCGATCTATCCCAGGTAGTTAACGGGCAGAAAAAAGGCAACTGAAATGTGGAAAGAGCGAGAAGAGCTAATGTTTTGATGCACTCAGCAGAACAAGAGTGATCAGATAGACAGCTGAAAAAAGGCTGGGGGGTTGACGCAACAAGCACGGAAAAACGAGAGAAACCTATTGATATGCAGCATGCCTTGGTGCTAAAAAACTGTCACAATTTGGTGTGATCATACATTCAGCCTGAGATCTATTACCAGTGAATGGAGAATGGAATCTTATTCAACCTGACTGACGATTAAACTCTATGAGTAGAACCATAGTGAATTATTTCCATGCGAAAAGTTGTAACACTATATAGGAGTAGTAAAAATTACATCCTCATATCCACTTTAAATTGGTAATGAGGTTGAAATCTATATGATATGTTTGGAGCAATCAGGGGACACAAAGTCAGCCTTGATTCTCAGTGAAAGGATGTGATGAAAGATATCTCAACCCATCTTTTCAACAGGCTGACTTGGTGTCAATGTGACTACTATCATTATCCCATCAGCAATGTGGCATCCACGATGGAAAATATGACCGGTTTTATGTAACAGAGCCTCACAATGCCCTTAGTCTCGTAGCAACACCACCTGCATTTGAGAAACACCTTGGTAAATATAGAATACTGGGTACATTTTATAGCAATGACTGACTGAACAGCTCAATCTGGGATGAGTTAGGAAAGTAAGAACACAATCAAAGGGGGTAAAAGGATAATTAATTTGGAAACAAACAGCACAAGATAAAAGACAATGGCTGCCTGCCGTGCAGTACCTATGTTGGCCATCTCAGGCACGGTGGCACTGTATGGCCCATCCTCAAACAGAGGAGGGTTGTCGTTGATGTCTTGCACCCTGATGATGAACGTGGACGACGGTTCCAGGGCCCGATCGGTCTGCCGGTCGGTGGCTGTGGCAATGAGGCGGTACTCGTCCTTTTCCTCACGGTCCAGGGGCTTGGTGACATGGATGTTTCCTGTCTTCTCGTCAATCACAAACACAGAGCCCGCCCCCTCGCCCCTCAGCACGTACTTGGTGCGTCCATCACCTCTGTCCATGTCAGTGTGTAGCTGAGAGAGGGATGAGAGATGACAGAGTTAGATGGAGAGATAGAGAGATAGATAGAAACATAGATACTGTGCATAGAGCGAGATAGTGAGACAGAGAGCGCTAGATAGATATTTAGATACATACTCTAGATAGATACAGTAGATGATAAATATAGTTGTGATCATAAGTTTGCATACCCTGGCAGAAATTGTGAAATTTCATAATTGATTTTAACAATATGACTGTTCATGCAAAGAAAACTGACTGTTATGTAAGGATAGTGCTCATATGAAGCCAATCATTATCACTAGTCCTGTCGCAATATGCAATAAATCAATTAATCGCATGATAAATAAAAATGAGCTCAATATTTTTTACGGCCACAATAATTTCTTGTTTGTTTTCCTCATCTTTCTCTCTCTACTAAAGAGACTTCATTGTTTTGGTTGAGTTTGGTATTTAATTTCCATTTATTGGTTTTGGTTGTGTTTGGTATTTATTCAAGTGCATTTTTTGTTAACAGAGTCCATTTTTTTTTTTTGTCATTTATTGTGGATATTTAAAATGTTTCCAGTTGAAGTGTTAAATATTCTTTTTAAATAAATGTTGATTGATCTTTCAAAAAGTTGTACCTGCATTATTATGCCATTATCATTATATTAGATGAAAATGGTATCAGAACGACAATATTATCGTTTATCGCAATAATTTCTGGGACAATTTATTGTCTGGCATTGTTAATTGCAATTAGTGTCTGTATATAAATAGTCAATGAATTTGTTAGCTCTCACTTGGATGCACTGAGCAGGCTAAATACTGAGCCATGGGAAGCAGAAAAGAACTATCAAAAGACCTGCGTAGTAAGGTACTGGAACTGCATAAAGTTGGAAAAGGATTTAAAAAGATATCCAAAGCCTTGCAAATGCCAGTCAGTACTGTTCAATCACTTATTAAGAAATGGAAGATTCAGGGATCTCTTGATACAAAGCCAGGGTCAGTTAGACCAAGAAAGATTTCAGACAAAACTGCCAGAAGAATTGTTTGGAATACAAAGAAAACTCACAGGTATCCTTAGGAGACATACAGGCTACTCTGGAAAAGGACACTGTTGTTGTTTCAAGGAGCACAATACAACGATACTTGAACAAATATGAGCTGCATGGTTGAGTTGCTAAAGAAGCCTTTACTGCACTTGTGTCACAAAAAAGCCTGGTTACAATACACCCGACAACACCCTGACATGCCTCACGTCTTCTGACACACTGTAATTTGAAGTGACGAGACCAAAGTAGTGCTTTATGGTCACACACATAAGTGCTATGCTTGGAGAGGGATCAACAAGGCCTAGAGTAAAAAGAATACCCCACTGTGAAGCATAGTGGTGGCTCACTGATGCTTTGGGGGTTTGTGAGCTCTAAAGGCACTGGGAACTTTGTAAAAATGTATGGCAAGATGAATGCATGTTACCAGACAATACTGGCAGACATTTTGCATTCTTCTTCATGAAACGGCACATTCTTCGACTTTCCAGCATGACAATAATCCTAAGCACAAGGCCAAGTTGACCCTCCAGTGGTTACAGCAGAAAAAGGTCAAGGTTCTGAAGTGGCCATCGCAGTCTCCTGACCTTAATATCATCGAGCCACTCTGGGGAGATCTCAAACCTGTGGTTCATGCTAAACAACCAAAGACTTTCCATGACCTGGAGGGGTTTTGCCAAGACGAATGGGCAGCTATATATTGCTGCTAAAGGGGGCAATACACCGTATTATAATCTGAGGTTATGCAGACTTTTAAACAGGGGTCATTTAATGATTTTCTTTGTAACCATGTTTTTATTTATGATTGTGCCATTCTGTTAGGGGTGGTAAGGTTCATGAAAAAACATCCGAACCGTTTGGTTCGCTTGTCTCGGTTCGGAGCGTGTGCGCGTCCCACGGTTCGCCGGTACACTGCTAATATACAACACCTATGTTAAAACGTGACGAGCGGGATAAGCGTGAAAAACGCAACACATAGCAGTGATTGGACGAACATGATACATGGATCTGGCTGCTCCCAAATTTCAAAACAGACTCTAATGGCGTCTCGTTCTGAATACGATCTCATATGTTACAAAAATAGTTCACTGACGTGTTTCTGAAAACATTTTAAGCAAGAAATAGGCCATACAGTTGCTGAATCTGTCTTCATTTCAGATTGACAAAGGTCAGTTTAAAAGATTTTTGTCTGATTTTGATTTGCGGCTAGCCGAGGTGCAGGTCACGTCATGTGTATTTTAAAAAAAGCTACAATGAAGTTAAGAGTTTGATAAATGCATTATTCTGTAATATTTCAATCTTTATGTGTATTAAAAAGGCACATAAATTCCTGTAAATGGCAATACAAACTCATTGTTTTGCAAAATAAATGATATGTTTTGCCAAAAAATTTAATCATCAACGTCTTTTCTCTTGCTGTATCAAAATCTCACCTAGCTCAGAGATGGTCCCAATAATGTGTTTAAAGTCAAGTCAAATTCTGTTTGTGGATGATAACATGATATAACATTTTTTTACTGTAATACTGTACCCTAAATTGTGGATAATTAGGCTATATATCACATGATGAAGTATATTTCTGGAGTGTTAAGATTAAAAGAAAAAAATAACAACAAGAACCGTACAGAACGAAAAACCGTGACCCTAAAACCGTGATACGAACCGAACCGTGGGTTTTGTGAACCGTACCACCCCTACATTCTGTTATGACCTACAATTGAGTAGGACTCCCACGAGAAATAAAAAAAACATTGTTTTGCCTGCTCACTCGTGCTTTCTTTAAAAATGGTACATCTATTACTAATTATCCAAGGGTATGAAAATTTGAGCACAACCGTAGATAGATAGACAGACAGACAGACAGACAGACAGACAGACAGACAGACAGACAGACAGACAGACAGACAGACAGACAGACAGACAGACAGACAGACAGACAGACAGACAGACAGACATATAGATAGATACTATAGATACTGTAGATACATAGATAGATAGATAGACACAGGTAGAGGGGTTTTCAGAGAGAATATATCAAAGACACACAGCATTAAGAGGATTATACACAATGCTTGTGCTCTTATATCCATGGGGTTAGATACATGAACTAGGCTGGTCATGACTTCTGTCTAAAATAATGCACTAGAGGCACTAGTCCTTTTATTCTCTCAAACAGTTCTTTCTGAAAGCTCATCAATCTGTGAAATACAGTACCCTACTGCTGCAACGAATAATGAAAGTAGAAATTTAGCGCATAATATGTTGTGGGCTAATAAATAATTCCCCAACTAATGAGAGTGTATTAAATATGCCCCTGTGTAGCAGGGGTCCATGCTGTATTGATCCCGGGTGTTGCTGGCTTGGATCAGGCTGGTTGGTGGCTGGTGTTTTCTGAAGCGGAGCAGGGTAATAGCAGGGTCTCCATCTCCCCTCCGCGGCTTGGCTGATCCTGCTCTGGGGATGTGCTCCACACATCAGCATTCATTCTCATTAACGCTCAAACGTGGATGGAATAGAACCCTCACAAAAGAGCACAAAATTAGCCCCACTCTAAAAAACTGTGACATTGCGACTTCAGAGAAAAGTGTTAGTGGGGGGCTCGTGGGAGCATTGTTGCATGGCAACAGCTAAGCACATTTACTAAATGAAATGAAAATGGATCCTCTGAATCAAAATATTCATTACTTTTACAGATCCCCATTTCAAGGGGAAAAATAGTGTAGATGTATTGCCTCCCGGGGGGTCAATGATTTACATGGATGTTGACAAGTGTGTTTGTGCCTCTTAACCAAATATAGCCTTTTTATAAGTTTCCAGAGTTATTTCGAGTTGAACTGAAAGTGTGAATTATGTTTATACACAGTAGATAATACTTCACTCCACAACATGACTTTACTGCCAATTATCTTAAAATTGAGTTAAAGGTAATACTCAAACCAGTAGAACTGCCGCTTTATTCCAGAAATTACTAATTTATTCTATGCAAATTACAATGCCTCTAAATTCCAATTAATTGGCAGGCAGTGACTTTATGTTGTGGGAAGGGTGTCGGGTGGCTGCTAACTGAGATGTGAGTCACTGCATGGCAGCCGGCCTTGGGCCCTTTAAAATGTTGCCACAGATAATGCACTTTACATTACATTCAGTTTTAGTCATTTATCAAGTTAACTTGGAGTTATTGAATCTTCATCCTGGATTTTTTGGTTGAGCTCAATTCGCCTATACAGTCAGCTGGTCAAGAACACTAGAGAAGGTTCCACACTCAGGGATCTTAGCAAGTAGTCTTTAATAGCTGGCCTTAACGACATGACTTAACGAGGAGATTTAACGAGGCCCTTAATGAAGCTCCTGCCATCATTACCACATTGACTGGTGACTGTGATGATAAAAGGCCAGCCAATCACCATTTCTGAGGCAAAGTGTCCTCTCAAGATGTGGCCTTTAACCTGGTCGTCAGTGATCAACACACTGTGTGTAGCACAACACAGTCCTCCATTAGACGGTCAACAGTGGGACCATCGTCTCCATATCATTAACCATTAGCTCGTTTTTTATGGGCTCATTTTAATTCGCATATATTTCATTCGTCCAATAACACGTGCATTCTATCCTCAATCACTGCACCCCTATACAGCCAACAATGCTACTATAAAGGCCTATTCTCATAAACTGTAGGAGCCCATAACAGTCAGCTACACCCTCAAAATCCACTGAACGATAAAACCATTCAGCCACTGACCACATTAGAAAAATCATCAAGCTTTCCCATTCGATGATCTTTGCTTTGGCCAGTCATAGTGACAGGAGCCAGGCTCCGTCGTCTGTTCGGCTTCTGTATCAGAGCAGCCTGCTGCTGGGTACGCAAGCTCTGCTTTCTAGACCCCTAAATCACTTAAATTACTTATATTATCATAAGGTAATATGCTTAAACTCATATACTCAATTTCACATTTTTGCAATAACCATAAATCATGAACCATGAAAAAAAGCACTCTGCGTCAACCTCTAAATCACTTACATAACTTATAGCCGTATACTAAATTTCACATTTCTGCTCCACAATAAATCCTGAAAACACGAAGAAGTAAAGGAATGCATTTTGCATCTGAGCATTAGCCTAATGAATATGTTTTCTCAGCACATATTCTTGAGTAGAAAGGGAGCACATGGTTAAAGGATACTTTGAAAATGCGTATTGACTGAAGTAAACGAGCGATAGCCCCCAGTGGTGTAGGCAACTGCCGGCCTGGTTCCACCAGGGACTGACGGCTGTGTGGTGAGGTTTAATCCCCATCACACCAGGGAGGCGTATCAGAGGCTCTGGAGACTGTGTGCATCTCTAAATCTCTATCCACCCCGGGAGAATGGTAGTCTCATAGTGTTCCACCAAATACATCACACCTTCAAAGAGCTAGGGTCACATGATCATCAAATGCAATGGATTTACAATGTCTATAGGTCCAGGGCCATTTCAGTGTCATTCAAACCAGCACACTCTCTTCATCCCAAGCCAACAAGTAGACACACTTGTTTTTGGACAGTGCCGACGACAACTTCACTTCAGAGCCAAAGTTATAAACGGGATAAATACCGCGGTATGCAATCGTCTTGTTCTTCTCTCAAGCAGGACAATTTCTTCGGCATAAGTTACTATGGGCCACTGCCAATGGGCCACTGCCAGCTAGGAAACAGTGCCCCAGTTCCAGAATGCAGGCCAGCCTTGCTAGCCAAAGAACTCATCTTACAGATAACATGTCAGCTGAGTCTTCACCTCAACAGACCTGTGACTGGGAGCCATGTCACCCCACCTCCAAGCTGCACCTGCAGGCTGAGAGACTAGCTAAGCTGAGCCGGGTCTCTGGAGCCATGACAGGAGCTTAAGAGAGAAAAGGCTTAATCTACCCAGTGACACATCATTAAAGTCAACATTACGAGATGTGACGCTGTGAGACAGAACCTGATCATCATCAGATGCTTTATCCCAGCTCAATACTCCAGATACCCGGTTGGCCCAGAGGGGAAGGACTCTGCAACGATTGTCAGACACAACCTCCCACCCACCTCCACTTCCTTACCCAGCCTCTACCCTCTACCACCAGGGGGGCTTAAAACTTCACAAGCCACACCTGATATTTGGCTTCCTTTTGTGTGACAGGGTTTGAAGCGTCTGAGTGTTCAGTTCCATCAAACCTTCATTGAAGTATTGCATTACTTTAGCATTGAGACACACTGGACTGAGAAATAACTTTTTCCCTACGGCCCCCGGGCCGCATACAATCACATAATAGATTTGGGTTCAGTAGAAACAGCGAGCAGACGTCCCTCAGTGTGGTCCCACTTGGCTTCCACGATGGTTTGATCTGAGTATAGATCTGTTTGGTTTCTATTCTTTCTCACTAAGTGTCAGCAGAACAGCAGGTGCGGGTCAGTCATGTACTTAGTATTGATTCAGCAGCCAGATGAATTCAAAGGCCTCTGTTGAGTTTGAACTGGAGGATCTCCATAACGAGGTTGTGTTGTGGACGCTCTGTCCTGGGCCCTCGCGCTCTAATTCAGTCATCTCAGTGGATTTAAAGCCACGCGTCACCCCTACCGATCTCGCACGCCGGACAACATTTAATTTAGCTGTATTCTAATCAGTCGTTATCACCACAAGCCTCTTTAATACACGGTAGTACAACTCCCTGCCTCCGTGATACATTATTCACAACAAAACTGCAGATTTTAGCCCTAGAGTATGCAAATCCTGGTTTTGATTATCATAATCAGCTGATGTATGAGAAGGGACCGCGTGGTGCTTTATTGCAGATTGTTTGTTTTTTATCTCCTAATGCCCACTCTGATGATGTACTTCACATCATATTTTTAGCAGTAGGCCACCGGGGGCCTACAGTAATTCATGTCTGTACATTTAAAGGGCAAATCGCCCACATATATGCCACTGTGTGCCTCTGCCAGGAGAACTGCTCTTTCCCAATGGGAATTTCGAAAATGGAGAGAAAAGAAAAAAGGGTCCCCAAGCGGTGCTTGGATGTTTCCCTGATCGTTTTGCACAGAGCATGTGTGTTCTGTGCATTGGGTGAGTTTTGCTGCCAGTGACTGGCTACGGCAGTTGTGGCAGACGTCTGTTTGTTCAGAGTCTTCTGCAAGCCAAGATGGAACAACTAATACAACATGAAGGACAGATCTTCTCAGTACCAGGCAGAAAAAAATGCTTTGGCTGCAACATACAAGCAATAATGTATTCTATACAAGTCGAACATAATGAGGCTTCTCCCAAGTTGTAGATGTTTCTGTGCATTTAAGGCCTTGACATGAGCTGATACTGAGGTAAGACACTGAGATAAGACACTGAGGTGAGATACTGAGGTAAGATACAGAGGTGAGATACTGAGGTAAGTCACTGAGGTAAGATACTGAGGTAAGACACCGAGGTAAGACACCAAGGTAAGACACCGAGCTAAGACACCGAGGTAAGACACCGAGGTAAGACACCGAGGTAAGACACCGAGGTAAGACACCGAGGTAAGTCATTGAGGAAAGACACGAGGTAGGCGAGCAGATGGCTCAGCGGTTAGGGAGTCAGACTTGAAGTTGGAAGGTTGCCACGTTGTTCTGTCCTTGAGCAAGGCACTTTACTCCAGGTTGCTCCAGGGTGATGTCCCTGTATTCATGTCTCTCTGGATAAGAGCATCTGCTAAATGACTCAAATGTAAAAGTGAGTCACTGAGGTAAGATATTGAGGTAAGACATACAGTCCGACAGCACACCTCCACAAACATTCTAGTGTAAGAGGAAGTTGATGTTGGTGTGTTCAAAACGTTTTAAGAAGTTTTTATTCTTATATATTTTATTGTGGGCTCAAAGAAAGTAGTGTATCTACAATGGATATATATATGTATGTGTGTACTTTCATAGGCACCTGTTCTCCTGCTTGAGGTCTGCACAGAGGGGTACTGTGCCCCCCTCCCCCATCCCTGACTCACTGGGCTCCTCCAGGGGTTCTGGGGAAGTGGAGCGCACGGCCAGGCAGTCTCAGCTCACAGGCCGGTGAATAAATATTAGCTCAAGGTCATGAGCGGCACTCACACTGGTCTGTGCATAATCAGGAGTTCATCCAAGCTGGTGCCTTCATATAATCACAACATAACCCACGTGGAGTGTTTCACTTGTTCAAATTGTTAAGTTTAACCTGCATATGTTTAACCTCTATAATTGCACAATTAACTCCTGTGTGGGTTTAACCTCCCTAATAATGGCTCACCTGAGAAATAATCCGTATCCGAACTACAGCATGTAATATCCCTGACATAGATGTTTTAGGGATATTTCAAACTGCACGCTGTAAAGCTTGATTTGGTCCCAGTTTGTAGGTAAACTTGTAATCAGCAGGTTATCATGGCGTAAAATTAAGGTACGCCATGGCCATGTCATTATAAATTTCTCCGGGTAAAAAAATCCTTTCTCCACATTGGCAGCTTAATTCATACACTCACTTTGCAGAATTGCTCGACATTATTCTGAGATAAAATGCTGGCTATGAAAAGAGAGAGGAAAGCAAAGGAAATTGAGAGAAAAGCAGGCTTGTGTTCACTTTCAATTTCACCTTTAATAGACTCTAGTTTTGCGTATTCCATCTATCACACATTCCCCTCTGTCCGTTCCTTTCTCAGCCTCCACTCAGCATGTGAACAGTTTGAATTTGCTCTCCACGGGGGCTGCTAATAAAATGGTATTTAACCTCTCTCTCTCTCTCTCTCTCTCTCTCTCTC
>JACXGM010016491.1:6371-20532 GCA_016801145.1 Umbra pygmaea | reverse complement strand
CATCAAGATCTTTGTTTACCTTTGCAAAAGGTTGCTGCGGAACTGCGGAACTGTAGTGCATTCAGTCAAGATAGAGGGGGCGGAGTTATCGGGTTTACTGACAGTTTTAGGAGCGAACAAGATTTACACAAGCTAGAAATTCCATTGGCTAAATATTTGTAAAACAGACAGAACAACGTAAAGGGTGACCAACAGCATTGATTGATTGAAGAAAAAAAACACCACCACCCAAAAAAAGGGCACTTCAGACAAAAAGGGCATGTGCTCTGCACAGGTTGAGCCCTACCTGTGCACGTGCCTGTTTTTAACACACTCTCAACACTTCTTTTCACCGTTCAAATAAGATGCTGAAATATTCAGTCGCTTGCACTGAATGGGAGCCATGTTACTTCCAATGTAATTACTGCCATCTACCTGTATGTTACTACAAGCTACACCAGGCTGAGTAAAACATACAGCCACATTGACTGAAATACTCGTAGGACAATAATACTTAGTGATACTCATTCCTGCCGCCATTCCATACATTTTCCGTCCAACCCCAGTTGCAACTACCCTGAGTTAGCATTTGATCCTGGTAATGAGTAGCACTTGTGCTAAATTAGGTTTGGAACAAAAACCTACGCAATGGCGGCTCACAGGAGCCGTGAGTATCAGTGTTGAAAATAGCATGAATATATTGTTGAATCTATTAAAATAAAGTTGTAGAAATGTACATAACGCTTAACTGGAATGCACATTATATTAAAGGCACCAAGGAGATTATCCACACAAGTTTTTTCCCGACCTTTATTTAAGACCCAGCCTTTATTTGTCCATGTTGACCACGCCCCTGGCCACTTAGAGGCCTGGCGTTTAATTGACTACCATTTCTTATTTGAGGAAATACAGTATTTATAGACGATTTCCATGTTTTTTAACCCCTAATTCATACTAAAACTGCCAAAATCACACACCTCCTAACGTTGGTATCCAGGCAATTATCTGGTAACCTGGCGCTAAGGACCTCTCACAAAATGAATGCTGTCAATTGCTGAATGGCCAATAAGCCCAGACAAAAGATATTTAGCCCTGGCTGAGAATTAACTAAATAATATGTATCATATCCTAAAATGTTTTTATCTGTAGTCTTTGCAATATACACCCACCTAAAGAATTATTAGGAACACCATACTAATACTGTGTTTGACCCCCTTTCGCCTTCAAAACTGCCTTAATTCTATGTGGAATTGATTCAACAAGGTGCTGATAGCAGTCTTTAGAAATGTTGGCCCATATTGATAGGATAGCATCTTGCAGTTGATGGAGATTTGTTGGATGCACATCCAGGGCACGAAGCTCCCGTTCCACCACATCCCAAAGATGCTCTATTGGGTTGAGATCTGGTGACTGTGGGGGCCATTTTATTACAGTGAACTCATTGTCATACCCTGGAAATCAAGAGTTCTCGCGAGAGCACAATTTGAATTTGCTCAGCAAGTTACTCTAGCACAGAGAAATGCTGCTCATTAACTATGCCCTTGTAGCCGAGCTGCACCAATCACTTTGGTGTATCTGATATAGGCGGGCCAGAGGCGTGTTAAACAGATGACAACAGCTCTGCGAGTGTGACCTCAAGTCATTAGTAAACATTAAGATCGCTATGGATCTACACCAGTTGTTGTAAACTGCTTTGGCCGCTGCAATGAATGTGTTAGACTTGGCTTTTTGTCTAAAAGAGGAACAGAAGACGGCGCTCGAATCGTTACTTTTTAAGGACGTTTTTGCTGTTTTGCACACCGGATACGGCAAGGGTTTAATCTACCTGTTAGCTCCGCCATAGGGTTAGTGAAAACACACTGGTGATTGGTCGTAGTGTTATCCAATTGCTTACAGTGAGATTTTCAAATCTCTTTATTTTTGGGGACAAAAAAGTTTTTTTGGGATAATAATAATAATAATAATAATAATTTTATTTGAAAATTCTAGTGATAATTAATTGAAAAAAACAACAACATTTTAACACCATTCATTTAATGTGCTATAATGTAATACATGTACTGTAATAAATCCAAAAATGACGCCAATGCCTCATCAGATATTAAGGAAACATGTTAAGCTGAAATACTATATTTTCTGAAAACAATGCTAATGTCAGTATTTTTTCTTTTGGAAAAGTACGTTCCGACACGGAATTTATGTTTATTTTTTTTTTATTATGCATGTTTCTAAACGGTTCCATGACCATAGACGTAGTAAAACACTGTTCGTTTGTCATGATTGCGCTGATCTTGTTCGTCACATTAGTTTCGATTCTGGGAGTACCCATTTTTTAACGCTGGCTGTCCGTTTCACATATAGCACATATATATTTGGATTAATTTGTCACAAAATAATGTGCAATCTGTCAATGAGTTCAGAAATGACTGATATAACTGTTTCGAACGTGTTGGTTTATTTGACCAACTTTTGAAGCGCTTTTCTCAAGATGATCTCTTCATCTCTCCATGGCGGCAATTTATTGTTTATTTAATTTATAACACTGTCATTAATTAGCCTATTGTGTTGGCGCCCTCTGCTGTTTCCCCCTGCTTTCTCCGTTTTCCCCGTGATTTTGTCTATATCGCAAACATAAGACGACCCCCAATTTTTCAGCCTATTTTTAGGACAAAAACCTCGTCTTATATTCGGGTATATACGGTAATAAATAACGTGTCTGGCTATCATGTGTTTTAGAATTGTCGCTGATTATTTTACAACTACAACACTCTGCTTCTCATAATTCAACATTGAGCCTAGGCTATATTCAGGTTGTAGCAAAATATGTCATTCAATATATGTGTGATTGAATTTACAAAGACATTCTATCTAATAACACATTTGCTTTGTAGAACAATTGAACATTTGATCCGTGCATATTTGACAGGATTACAGAAAGCTCTAAGCTTGTAAATCCATTTTTCAGACCGTTATCTCAGTCTGTGTCACAAATACTCAATGTTGTTTTGTCCTGTGTTGATGGGAAGATCTAAAATAAATATTTATTGTTTACAATGCTCCCATAAACCTGAAGTTTTAAAATCACAATTGGGCAAATGTCGCCGTGTTTACTCATGTAATTCTACATATAGTATATATTACACTAACTAATAAAATAAGTAATGAATTAACATTTGGGATTGAATTTACAAATAAATATTATAAACTGTCACATTTTCTTTGTGGAATAATTGAACATTTGATCCACACGTAGCAGCTCACTCACGGGAAGAAGACACAATCAGAGAGAATCAGATGAGTCTATTGGAAATCTGCCTGAGAATTGCTTCTGCTTTGCATTACATGAAGCCATGATCAAACAAAATCTAGATGTCAATTGGCAACATGTATGTCAACATGCAATAGTCAGATAATAGAAAATATTCTTCTTCACCAGCTCAGTCATAGTATGGCACTAGGCTATATTTACTTAGATTTTATGTGTTTTATTAGAATATTCAGCATGTGCAGTGTGAATTTTCAAATGGATATACTTTTATAATTATTTAGATTGTTTGTAAATTTCTACTGGATTACAAAGTAATTTTTTTTGCATCTGCTTGCTACAGCTACGCTACTGACCAGAAAGAAATAGACTTGAAACTGAAAAAATATGTGTCTTCAATCGAGCCTCGCTTTATACAACAGCACTATTCTGTGCTGACTGTAGGCCAGAAGCATGCCGAGATTGATTAGAAACAATAGTGTAATGATGAATAATAGTGTTGGCGGTCTAATGAAGCATAGGGAAGTTCATGCATGAAGCATAGTAATGGTGCAATATCCCATAGACTTTTTCATATTTTCATAGCTACTGTATATTCACATAAACGTCATTAGGTAATTATTTTCACAGAGATATGTTGGCACATGAGTGGAAAAAGAAAGATGGGCATAGAACTGGATACATTTTTTACCATTTAAAACCAACGGTCAA
Organism: Umbra pygmaea; assembly: GCA_016801145.1. NCBI lineage: Eukaryota > Metazoa > Chordata > Actinopteri > Esociformes > Umbridae > Umbra > Umbra pygmaea. The sequence goes on along the minus strand of JACXGM010016491.1, from coordinate 16,577 downwards.
ATATCATATATTGGCTGAAGGGAAAGTGTTTATGCCTGTTGTGATTACTCCTTGTTTGTGAGGTATGTGTCGTACAGTGTTTCGTGTTTAATCCAAATTGGGGGTAGTCAACCAAATAGATGCATTGTTCAAAGTAATTGATTGAATTTTACTGATTTTATTTATTACTGATTATTGAATCAGTATGATGCTGTTAGGCCGGAACTGTTTCCAGTGGAGGTTGATGTGTTGCTGTGCAAAAAAGTAACTGACGTAACCCCGGAGCCCCGCCATAAGATAACACCCCTCTTAAAACAAATAGAAAATAAGCAAGTGACCACCACTCTCATCATCTGTCAGAGAAAATTTAAGAATGTCATAAGAATGCAGCCAACTATATGGTCTGATGATGCAAAGTCATTGGATTGGTCATGTAAAGCTGTGGATGACAACGCAGAGTCCGGATGTCCTGAACCATGCACAACAAAAGAATACCATTGGCTTGACTGGTTTGGTTCAGAGCGTGGAGCTCAGAATATATTTTTCAAATGCTGATGTTTTGCAAGGAGCCACTTAAACAGTTCTGTGTGCACTCAAGGAGGAGTCATTCATTTTACAGCAGTTAAGAGAAATAATCTTGAGTAAAAAAAAAAAAACAGTAGGTAGCGTGGCATTATATTGGACTAACTAAAGCAAAGAAACAGCAGTTTAAGAATGGGGAACTTTATGTGTAATATTTACAAGTATCTTTCAAAACTGTATATAGATTTAGTGCTTAGCATGTTGATGCAGAAAACTGATGTTGCAAGATTTTTTTATAGGAACTACAATGTTATTATAAGGCAGTTTTAACAAGCATATAGAAATGGTTAGGAACACTTCTGCTGATTGGCAGCAAATGTTGTTACAATGCGTTGAATTAGATAATTTGTTCATTAAAGTATGTAAGAGGGCAAGCATATGGGCCCTAATTTATGAAACGTGCGTACGACCTAAAATAGGCATATGACGGGCGTACGCCAATTTTTACGCAAGGCAAGGGATTTATCAATTTGAACGTGATCGTAGGCTGCGATAAAATCTCACGTCTGGTCTGACTTCGTGTACGCAAATTCTCTAGTGTGACCAGCGGTGTTCATGGTATAACCACCTTGTTCAGTGAATTGTTGAACCAGCTATCATTGATGAATATGTCTGCAAACTACCCCATATTGCAAATTAATTATATACAGCACATTGCTATTAAGTGGTTTATTTTTTCCCTTTCACTTCGTGGTGGCCTATAACATGAGGGCAGAAATTAGGCAACAAATTGAATCAAATAATATATATATATACATATATATATATATATACATATATATATCTATATATATATATATATATTTAATTTAAACAAGCGCTTTGGCAGTCCTGTAGTCGAAGCGATGGCAGATCTGGAGGACCTTAATTAGCGCTCTCTACATTGGGACCTTTCAGCGGGAGATCAGGGACAGGTCTGGTATATCACAGCCAACAATAGTATAGGTATAGCCAGCAGTTTTAGCAGCTATGAAGTCCCTTTCTGCCTGGAATATTCAAACTATGATTAAAATACAAATTTATGAGATTGTACTGCGTCTTTAGCCACCATCCATGAATGATTACACATTTATCAACTGCGTAATCATCACTTTAATTCAAACAACGTTCAGATCTTATGTGATGCCAGGATGTTTGTTCAGAATATGGTAGCCCGGTGGCCGGGTGGGACGTGCGTCTTTATTTTTTCTAAACTGCAGCATTGGAACAAGGCAACAGGGCGCACTGCATGGCTGGAGTCATCTCCTCAGTGAGTTACACCCTTGTACAATTATTATAATAGTTCTACATAGTTCTTTGGTGAAACGGTTGGATGTGATTCCTCTTGGTGAAAAAGGTTATGCCCTGACTGAGTACCTTATAACACCGCTTGCAAATCCGCTTGCAAATCCGAAACAAGCAGGAACGCAGGTTCAATAGTGCGCACACACGCACACAAACCACAGAGTGATGTATAGGTTTGCTCAAGGGCAGGTGGCTCTGTCTTGGGTAAGCGGAGTGGGGTGGGGGATTGCTATACGCACCAGAGAAGGCTTGTAACATTATTATGGAATGTGGAGTTCTTCACGATATTGCGCTGGAGAACGCTGCCATTCAATGAAGATCAGAGGCCACATCAGCCAGCTCTACGAAGGAGACAGGATCTTATTCTGAGCTTCTAATATTATAGTAGTAAATAATAATATAATAGTAAATGCTATATTGGGTAAGAAAGCTACTTAAAAAGTACAACATGGAATGTTTAGTGAAAGTACTTCATTTATTTGAATTACACTTCAGGTTCTCGTTAATCGCTTTCAATGACTAAAGCAGTAACCTCAGTCAACACCGCATTTTACTTGAACAATCGATGCCTGATTTTAAGCTTAGAAATAAAACCAAGCGGTTGGCCTGCACCTGAGACCTGAGCATCTTTATTTTATCTCATAGAAAATCCTTTTCTTTGTCGGATTTCGCTTATCCATGTCATCAATTCTATGGGCGAGGCCTCTAATCAATGCATATTTGTGGGCGTGTTATTTAAATTACGATGGTTTTCAACCGTCTAAATTATCAACAGCCGCTCATTCGTACGCTGGAATTAGAGTGATACGAAAGTTTTGTAAATTACACGTGAGTCTTGTCGTAAGATGATTTCTGCGCTAAGATCTACACTGGTTTCTACGCCCGTTTGAGAAATGAGGGCCATGGTCTCCAGTAACAGGAGCACACCATGAACCCAGATATTTAGATTTAATCCCAACAGTTCAAATGGAATGTTTCAGCCTTTTGATTCTTATTTCGAGGTAAAATGGTCACCTGAACAATGTCCATTCACTATTAGGGTTATTAGACAATTGTTTTAAAGCTAGTGAAAACACTGAATGTTTCCAGGCTGTTAAACGAATATAAAAATATACCTAAGACAGTGGGTTGGTTATTCTAATCAACAGTAATGAACACATTTAGTAGTTCATTACTGAGATTATCCACCTTAGACTTTCATATAGCTTAAAGCTTCATTATTTATTATTCCATTCATTTGGCCTGTCGGCCCAGGTTTTATGTCGATTTAAAATGTTTTAGATATGCAGTGGCCTCCAAAATTACTGGCACCCCTGACTGGCAATGCACAAACAATACTTTAAAAAATATAAACAATATAATTATAGAGAGAAACGTAAAATACCAACATGTGACATATACTTTACTTCATCAATGTTGCAATTGAACCAACCAAAATCATACAATTATTTAACACAAAAGACATTTTACTAAAATCAAGGTTTCAGGAATATTTACTTATTGAAGTGCAAACGTCTCTGGCAAGGATAACAGCATGAAGTCTTTTCATGTAATGTTTGACAAGGTCAAGGAACACACTTGGAGGGATTTTGGAACATTGCTCCATGCAGATCCTTTCAAGATCCTTAACATTCTTGGGTTTGCGTTTATCAACTGCCTTCTTTAACTCAGCCCACAGGTTTAAGATTGGTTTGAGGTCCAGTGACTGAGATGGCAATGGGAGAATAATGAGATTGTTTTCACTGAACCATTTCTGAGTGGATCTGGTGATATGTTTTTTGGTCATTGTCTTGTTGGAAAGTCTACCTACAAGTCCCAGCCTTCTGGCAAAAGGCAACCAGATTGTCAGCCAAAATAGCCAGATACTTGGTGGAATTCATTATGCCATCAATCTTGTGATGACCAGTGCCCCTGGACCTCTGGAATTAAAACAACTGCAAAATATTGCAAAATATTTTACAATGGGTATGAGGTGCCTATCATTGTATGCATCTCTGTTTTAATGCCAAACACGCCAATGCTGTATCTGACCAAAACGTGAAATTGTGTTCTCATCTGACCAGAGCAACTTCCTCCAGTCATAATTTATGTGATAAAGTGATATTTGCCAAACTCCAAGCACTTGTGTCTGTGTCTTGGTGTCAGAAAGGGCATTCTTCTGGCAACCCTTCTAAAGATGCCACTCCAAGATACTACTAAGGCCTGCAATTCTGTCACAGTGAATCTTGGTAGCTTCTCTCACCATCCTCCTCCCTATCCTTGGAAGCAAAATGCATATGTCATCTACCCATCCTCTACCCATGAGGTTTTCAACTGTTCCGTATCTTTAGAATTTTTTTATAATTGCCCTGACAGTGCTCAGTGGTATATTCAATCGATTGTGGATCTTCTTTTAGCCATTACCAGATTTATGATAATCTACGACCATCTGTCTCTTTTGAACTGGCAGTTCTTTCATTATCTTCATGTTATTGGATGACAAAGGGATATTGCATGTGTCTTACCTCATTTTTATACCTTAGTTGAACATAATGTAATGGCTCATTATGGTTCTTTTAGACTTAGATTATCTAAATAAGTTAAACTTAATTTCTGCTTTAAACCTGCAATATGTAACTTTTTTCGAAAAAATACAAAATAAATGTTTAAGGACTAGTAAATTTTAGGAACTAGCATATTGGAACCAGGGCTTGAAAACATAAATTTAAACAATACAACATACAGACAATAGTAGAATCGCAAAATCAAAATTTTTCAATGTCTAACAAGAAACAAATGCATATTATGGACATATTGTCCCTCCATACTTTTTGTCACCAGAAGTGGCATAATTCACCCAAAATCTTCTAACTTTGCGGCAACCATTTGGCCTTTTTTTTTCCAGTATGATGTGCACTTATGTACAAAGTGGGGTCCATAAAGACATGGTTCGATGAGTTTGGTGTAGAGAATCCTGCCCAGAACCCTGACCTCAAACCAACTGAACACCTTTGGGATGTATTGGAACAGCGATTGCGACCCAGGCCTTCTCATCTATAATCAATGACTGACATATTAAAAATGTCCACATACTTTTGGTTATGTAGTGTATTTCTTTTGGGACACCAGCAAAGATACATTATTCCCAAATTCTTTAAAGAGAAGATTAATGTAGTCATCTGATTTTTTTGTTTGATTTAGGGAGAAACTATTAACTGTTTGGTTGGTGTCTTCTTAGTTTGGTGTCTGCCTGGATGCACATGATGATGAAAACACATCCTATTACACCTGCTCATTAATCAGAGAAACTGTGCAGATGGCCATCTTTGACAGCAAAAAACAGCAAGCTATCAACTCTATGCTGCTAATTAATCCTAGTCTTTGAATAAGGCTGCAAACACATAAATTAACCTCCCATTAAAGGAGAAAAAAGTAAAATAACATTCCACAATACCTTTTCTCTAGTGAATAACAATTGCACAAAATTACAGACAGAAGACACCCATCACAGCCTTCTGTGTTACATGCGTTATTTTATCTGTGATGGTGACCGCACAACAAGCCACTATATCCTTTCCTTTTATGTTATTTGTATTTATTATACTATACACATGGCAGATCATGTAGATCAATGACAACAGGACACATTGTTTTTCCTTCTTACATCCCATCCGTAACTTTATTTATCATTGAAAAGACTGTTACAGTAAGGTGGCATTGTTTTATGTCCAGGGACAGAAAATTACAACAATGGCAGCTGCAATAGTACATCCGCAATATCACTCGTTCGAATCAGCTATAGTTAAAACTGAGAAGGGTCTGGTGTCAACCAGGCTAGATCTTTTTGGTTTCTGATTTGATTTTAGGTTGGTGATTGGGTGTTCCCCTCCCTTTTAGTCTGCATAGGAGTGCGCGCACAGACATAGCTAAATAAATGTCAGACACCGACATGGAAAAAAGTCAATAGCGGTGTTTTTTTAATTCATCGTCAACGCTATTATTAGTGCTGAGTCAATGACAGGATTGTCAGGCACCTGCTTCTCCCGCCGGATTCAAACTAACCATACTAGTTATGAAGCTCCCTCAAGCTAGACTCACACATTTCTTCTCCAACTGTTTGGTTGACAATGACCCACCACTGATGCGTGAGGAAAACGGGTAGGGCAAAACTGTTTGCCAAGTACATATTTGTTAACGTTACATTATGTGTTCAGGTTTTCTGCTGATGCATCATAACGACGAACTGACGTTGTAATACAGAAAGGTTAGCTACAGTAGTGCTTGTGCAGCTATCTTCACAGCTTAACAGTAGAGACACCTTGCTCATTAAAAATACACAGATAGCTATAGTTGCAAATGACATGTTAAATGTATATTCCCATATTACTCGCAAGCTTGCTGTAACCAGTGTTGTGATTCATGTGACAGCAATTCGTTATGTACAACAGTGTTTCACATTAGTGCAGAGCTGCGAGCGCTATCTGGTAGAGAGATGCCAGAGGAGGCATGGGAGTTTGACAGAGGAAGAAATGGCATCTATATCTTGTGCAGGATTCATCTTTTTTCAATGTTGTACCCCCTTTAAATGGACTTCATGTACCCCCTACATTAATCCAAAGTACCCCTAGGGGTACATGTACCCAATTTGAGAAACACTGCTCTAATATACTACTGTGATATACTATCCGACATGTAGAATTACATGAGTAAACGCGGCTACATTTGGCCAATTGTGATTTTAAAACTTCAGGATTATGGTAGCATAGTAAACAATAAATGTTTTTTAGGTCTTCCCATCAACACAGGACAAAGCTAAATTGAGTATGTGTGACAGAGACTGAGATACCCGGGCCTAAAAATGAATGTATTACATTGAAAATAAAACAATTTCACCTCATACAGTTGTCTTTGTGTTTGCTAATTAGAGATTAGAGAGATTATTTTGTTCTCTCAAAGAGCGCATGATGCAGCAAAAAAGTTGACAGATAAAAATATATTTTTAATTACCTCTATATATTAGTACTGTGTCATGTGGTATTGTGTAGAACATTTTTTTTTGTTGACGTAGAATGTAAAAAAGATTTGGTTACACTTTATTTGGAGAGTCCGAAATTCCATCTGTAGGTGCGCTACAGATAGTTTGTTGATAGTTTGTTGATAGTCATATCATCAATAAACTATCAACAATCTATCTGTTGATAAGCAACTAATTGTGTGGTTTAAGGGTAGGGGTAAGTTTAGAATATGTTTTAGGGTAATGGTTAAGGTTAGGGTTAACAGTAGGGGAATGGTTAAGGATTAGAGTTAGGGTTAGTGATAGTTTGTTAAAATGTTGTTGATAGTCTGCAGATAATTTGTAGAGCATCTACAAATACACTTTTTGGACTCTCAAAATAAAGTGTTACCAAAGATTTCAACTAACATATGCAGATCACATTTGTTGTGCAAATAGAAGTATAGTCTGTAGTGCGGCTAAAACAACAATGTACTGCAAACAAAACAATTTCTTTCAATCTTATTTATGTTTTTTCCCTGTGTTTCCTAGATGTATTCAAATGGGATTGTGTTTAACCTTATTTTAATGAATGATAGGTTTGATCTTTCCCTAGGTATGGATAACCATTAAGCATGTACTTTGTGTCCACATCAGCAGACAACCAAAATTTTCTCCCAAACTTGTCTGATTTTTTTGCCATTTACTGAGTAAAATAGCACCGAGCTTTTGTTGGGAACAGTTGCTCATCAATAGTTATGTTATGTCCTGGTTTGTAACAAGCAATGCAGTTTTTCACAAAACCTTTCCAAGTGTGTGAGACTGCAGCAAACGTGTCCGTTTCCATGCGTTGTCTTCTTGTATCCTTATCATCAAAACGCAAGAAGGCCTATCGCATATAATCATCTGTGTTCACGTAATGAAGTATGTGTGACTATATCTATGAAAATATAAGTAAGAACAGTGATGGTGTAAAAAACGAGGCTCGATTAAAGAAACTTATTTTTTCCTTTTCAATATTTTCTTCTGGTCAGCAGTGTGCAGATGCAAATAAATAACATTGTAATCCAATAGAAATTCACAAAAACCTTAATATATATAAAAGTAGAGCCATACACAAAAAAAATCTAAGTTCATGTTGCCTAGTGCCATATTATGTCTGAGCTGGCGAAGAACAATATTTCATTGCTCACCTGAATATTAGCATGCATTCATATAGCAGAAGCGGCAATTCTCAGAGAGATTTCAAATGGACTCATTGACAATTCCAAAACACGATATCCAGTAAATTAAATGTTTACATTATATTCCATAGACTAAAGCTAAAATTATTTTAGGACATGATACACATTTAGTTAATTGTCTGCCAGGGCTAAAGATCTTTTGTCTGAGGTTATTGGCCATTCAGCCACTGACAGCATTCCTTCAGTGGGAGGTGCTTAGCGCCTGGGTTGCTTAGCGCCCAGGGACCAGAGAGAACTGGCAGACCGCTCAGGAATAAGCCAGTCGTGTTTGAGCCGTGCAATGCCAGCTGTATGGGACGGGATCATCGGCTTGTCTACCAGGTACATAACGTTCCCATATGATGCAGGTGACCAGCCAAACATTAAAACGCAATTCGCAGCGATAGACGGTTTTCCTAATGTAATCAGAGCGATCGACTGCACACATATTGCTATAAAGGCGCCATCTGAAGAAGAATTTGCATATGTGAATTGTAAACATTTTCATTCAATAAATGTGCAGATTATACGTGATGCACAAATGCGCCTAACAAATATTGTGGCAAGGTGGCCTGGGGCAACCCATGACTCATATATCAGGGCTTGACATTAACTTTATAATCTATATTTTACTTGTCCAATAGCAAAAACCACTTGTCCAAAGCAGACATCGTTTTTTTAACATGAATGTCTGTATTTCTGGGAAACAAGCAAAAGGCCTATACATTTTTCCCCAGTGCCATGTTGTAACCAGGGAATGTAAGCTAAAAAAATTATATTTTAACACTTCCCTTTCAGGGAGGGATTTTTGCATTGGCACAAAGGTCATTGGTTAGGGCATTAAGGCCTTCTAGAAAATTAGCCAACTCATTTGCATGGGTAATTATCTCGCTTTTTTCGCGTGTGCTAATTTCCTACCCTGACTCGTAACAACATGCATGCATGTAAATGAAAAACGTCAGAACTTTTGGAACATGGTAATAAAAGTATCGCTCTAAATAAATATTCTCTCGCGCTTCTGAACACGCTCATTCAATTTCAGCCACTGTTGTCACGCACAGTTGAATAAAAGAGGCGATTGTTTTCTCCAACTTTTAATCAGTAACACTTTGAATATCCATCCATCCATCTTCATCCGCTTATCCTTGATCGGGTCGCGGGAGCAGCAGCTCCAGCAGGGGACCCCAAACGTCCTTTTCCCGAGCAACATTAACCAGCTCCAACTGGGGGATCCCAAGTCGTTCCCAGGCCAGGTTGGAGATATAATCTCACCACCTACTCCTGGGTATTCCCCGAGGCCTCCTCCCAGCTGGACGTGCCTGAAACACCTCCCTAGGGAGGCGCCCAGGGGGCAACCTTATCAGATGCCCAAACCACCTCAACTGGCTCCTTTCGACGCAAAGGAGCAGCGGCTCTACTTTGAGATCCTCACGGATGATGACTGAGCTTCTCACCCTATCTCTAAGGGAGATGCCCGCCACCCTCCTGAGGAAACCCATTTCGGCCGCTTGTGCCCTGGATCTCGTTCTTTCGGTCATGACCCAGCCTTCATGACCATAGGTGAGGGTAGGAACAAAAACTGCCCGGTAGATTGAGAGCTTTACCTTCTGGCTCAGCTCTCTTTTCGTCACAACGGTGCGATACAATGAGTGTAATACCGCCCCCGCTGCGCCGATTCTCCGACCAATCTCCCGTTCCATTGTTCCCTCACTCGCGAACAAGACCCCAAGGTATTTGAACTCCTTCCCTTGGGGTAAGGACTCATTCCCTACCTGGAGTAGGCACTCCATCGGTTTCCTGCTGAGAACCATGGCCTCAGATTTAGAGGTGCTGATCCTCATCCCAGCCGCTTCTCACTCGGCTGCGAACCGATCCAGTGAGTGCTGAAGGTCACAGGCCGATGATGCCATCAGGACCACATCATCTGCAAAAAGCAGTGATGAGATCCTCAGCCCACCGAACTGCAGCCCATCCCCACCCCGACTACGCCTCGATATCCTGTCCATAAATACTACAAACAGGATTGGTGACAAAGCGCAGCCCTGGCGGAGACCAACCCTCACATGAAACGAGTCCGACTTACTGCCGAGAACCCGGACACAGCTCTCGCTTTGGTCATACAGAGATTGGATGGCCCTAAGAAGGGACCCCCTCACCCCATACTCC
>JACXGM010016490.1:0-20433 GCA_016801145.1 Umbra pygmaea | reverse complement strand
CTGGGGTCGGAGCTGTTGTAATTGGACTCCAATTTGTCCCTGTAGTCTCTTTTAGCATCTCTGATGGCCTTCCGTAGGTCATATCTGGCCCTCCTCAGAGCCTCCGGGTCCCCAGAGTTATAGGCAGAGGACCGTGCTACAAGCTTGGCACGGACATTACCGTTAACCCAGGGCTTTTGGTTGGGGAAGGTCTTGACAGTGACCCGTGGAACGACATCATCTATGCACTTGGTGATGAATGCTGAGACAGAGTCAGTGTATTCATCAATGTTGTCACCCGCTGCAACATGGAACATTTCCCAGTCTGTGGTTTCAAAGCAGTCTTGGAGAGTAATAATGGATTGGTCACTCCATTTTTGAACTGACCGAAAAAACGTTTTTTCCTGTTTAAGACATTGTCTGTAGGTAGGGAGGAGATGAATGGATATGTGATCTGCCTTTCCAAAGGCATGGCGGGGGATGGGTTTGAAGCATAACAGTGGTCTAGGGTCTGATCGCCCCGAGTGTGAAAAGAAATATGCTGATGGAATTTGGGCAGTATTTTTTTCATGTTTGTCCTGTTAAAGTCTCCAACAACAATAACAACAAAACAGACTCAGGATGAGCGTCCTCTAGGCCACTTATTATTCCATATAGTCCCTCAAGCGCACACGCCTTATCCGCCTGCGGAGGTATGTAGACTGCTGTGATTATAGCGGAAGTAAACTCCCAGGGAAGATAGAAGGGACGTATGTTTACAGTTAGTAGCTCCAGGTCCGGTGAGCAGTGTGTTGAAATAACTGCGACATCCGAACCCCAACGAGAGTTAATCATAATGCAAACCCCTCCGCCTCTTTGTTTACCTGATTCCGAGGTTTTGTCCTGCCGGAAGATGGAGAAACCAGCTGGCGTAATAGCTGTGTCCGGGATGGTGGAATCCAGCCACGTCTCTGTAAAAGCTAGCCCGCAGCAGTTGGCAATGTCCCGCTGGAAGATAATCCGAGCATGAAGTTCGTTCATTTTATTGTCGAGTGATTGAACATTTGCAAGTAAAATGCTCGGTAATGGTGGATTGCAGTATCTCGTCCGTGATCTGCATAGAATACCGGCTCGTTTTCCTCTCTTCTTTTTCCTTCGTCGCCTGCGTATGAGTAAACAAGTAGACGGCGGGATATTCCAGTTGCAGCAATCGCTCCGGTAAGTGGAAAAAAAGTCTGTATCCAGTGAATTATGTATATCCAAAAGTGCTAGTCGATCATACTGTATGAGCGACAGTGCAGAACGTGCAGAAATAAAAACTAAAAAAACAATAATAAGCCAAAACCTGCATAGAGTGAGCAGAGCCATTGTCCATGCGACCATCCTCTACGGCGCACAGTAGCTAAGAGGCTGCTGCGGCCAGCTGTACAGGTTGAGCAGAGGCTGCACAGTTTGAGCAGCGGCCACACACTAGGTGATGGTGTTGCTAAGAACTTGCAATGTATAACTATTATCAGACCAGTCCTCACAGCCTCGAAACACTAGCGGCCCACCGGGAAAAGTCCTGACTCTCCCGATTGCCACTCCGCTACTGACAGTCACCTACACACACAGCTGTCTTTGTATATTTTGCACACTACCATTTCCATAGCAATGCTCATTATTTTACCTACTCTAATGTCATTTTTGCATAGCCACCAGTTTTGGGTAAAGTTACTTTTATGATTACTTCTCAGTTACTTGTTGAGTTCACAAGTTTTGGGAAGTCCCTAATTAAGACTAAATGATCAGGTAAATTGAGTTCATATCTTACTGGTGACCATGATTGATATTTTCTTTACGCTTTCTATATGTTTTATAGTTCACTGTTAAGATATGAACTCCGTTTACCTGATAATTTTTTCTTATTTAGGGACTTCCCAAAACTTGCAAAGTCAACAAGTAACTAAAATGTTATCGTAAAAAGTAACTTCACCCAACACTTTGTAATCCGAATAATATTCTTATAATCTCTGACCCTATTTGCACTGACTGTACAGTATATTGCCATGCCACTTTAAATACCTATTAATCGACCTCTCTATTCAGACATCTGTAGCTCTATGTATTCTTACATCGTTTACTCTGAAGATCTGCACCCTGTATTCTGTATATATATATATATATTTATTATTAATATAATTTTTATCCTAGTGTAATTCATGTGTAACTTTAAATCTTGATTCTTGCACCTCAGGGTGTTATAATCTTGGCCAGGTCACTGTTTCAAATGAGAAACTGTTTTCAATGTGCCCACCTGTACTGTAAATCCGAATACGCTCAGTCAACCTAAAAAATGTGTGGAAACGGCTTGCACTCAAAACTTTTAGTTTAGTAAACTATGGTAACATGAAAATATTGAGTACACTAAACACAAAATAAATGTGTCACATGACCGTTGTTTGACTGTGAATTTATGTCTGATGAACTTAACGTTTTTAATCATACAACATAACTGATTTATGTTTTCTGAGCATTCAATTGTATGTCATATACACTCAAAAAAATTACATTGTTCCAACAAAATCTAATTAGTTTGAAATGATTTGCTGTAATCTTGTTATATGAACTTGAATTAATTTATTCAAGACTTCGTTGTAGTAACATAAAATTATTGAGTACAATATTAAGCCACACCTCCAGTAAAATTTCCCAGTATACATTGCTTTGTGTTACCTCTGGTTCAAACCAAATGGTTCAACCCGTAATGGTTTAACCCTACAGGCAAAGCACCTTTCCTGTAAAGGTAAAGGGAATTCCCTTTTGGAATCCAGTTTCAGTTATGTCAGCAAGATGGTATTCCTTAGGTATATTGAACAGTCATGACAGTTGCGGGTGCAAAATCTTTTTTCATTAAATTATCAGATTATTTGAAAGAATGTATGCATTTGATATTAGTTTAGCAAAGGTGGTATTAATTAGTCAATATCCATACAAAACACTAAAATAATTAAACAATTCCAGCATTTCAGCATACAGCAGAGCATGCTGGGAAATATTACATGAAAATTATGACTTCTTGTCAAATGAACATAAAAACATTGAGTATACATTTTAACTAGCAAGTTAAGTTGAATTAACTATCAAAATATATGCTAAGGGCACAGTATATGTGTTGTTCATTGGCCTTGAACTAATTAAGCAATGTTTACTTTATATATTTTAGTAGAATAAACTCAAAACCCAAAAATTGTTGACTTAACATAAAATAATTACGTCAACCTCACAAGGGGTGAATGTTTGTGTTAAGTGAACATAAAGTTTTTATGTTGTTTTGACAGTCATGAACATTTGTGTGGACTTAACAATAACATTTTGTGTCATGGGCGGATTGGGGTTTACATTGTGGTTACACTGATCTTGCTAGACAATCCCATTGATATTAATATGGAGTTGTCCTCCCACTTTGCAGGTATAACAGCCACCACTATTCTGGGAAGGCTTTCTACAAGATTTGGGAGTGTGTCTGTGGGAATTTCCACCAAAAGAGAGGTACTGATGTTGGACAAGAACTATCGTTTCAATTCATCCCCAAGAAATTTAGTGGGGTTGAGTTCTGGGTTCTAAACAGGCCACTTAATTTCCTCCACACCAAACTCATTGAACAATGTCTTTATGGACCTTAAGTTTTGCACAGGGCTGTGTGTTTCCTGCCTACTTCAAACCTCTATGAGTAGACTTACTGTAGTAGCACTTTGGATGTCTGCATGGTACCATTAGGTTTACAGGAGAAAGTTTTCAGGTTTAGGGTTAAGGATGACCTAGGGTGTGGACATTAAACAATAAAAACATTTCTGAAATGTGTCTATGTTTCCTTCACTTTCTGAGTATTGGATTCCACCCCCTCCCCCCTCTTTTCTCTCTATTCTTTCTCTTGTTCTTTTTTCTTTTATTTAACCAGGTGAATCATATACAAAATATTTAGATTTTCAATGACAAACATGGCATCTTGTTTATGAGAAAAAAAGACCAACAGATTTTTGTACCATTGTGTTTTGCCTGGATATTCAATAAAAAAACGTGTTTGTCGAAATATAACCAGCTAGGCACTGTGTGTCACAAGAGGTGTTGAGGTTGTTGCTGCAGGTGTTATTGCAGTGGTCGGTAGACGGAGACAAATGCAGGGAGGAGCGTTTGAGATGTTTAATGAACAGAGATGGAACACTTGCTTGTATTGACTGAGAGAGCTGAAGAACATGTATAGTGACTTCACAACGAGTATTATCTGTCTATTATGCTTTAACGCGGCATAGAACACGCTAACAGGATACAGAGCGTAAACTTGCTTGACTATACTATATATATATATAGGTTACCTACCGACACTTAATGGTAAAGGCACAAATGAATCAACTATATTCAAACTCCATGACATCAAACCGGCAAAGTAACTCCAACCAATGACAGAGATTATCTCCACAATAGTGCACGCTAACTTCTCGGGCACTCAAAATTAAATAGCTGAACTAATTACTAACCTTAAAAAAGTGGAGAGGAAATCACCCAATCACACTTGTGTGTAATGGTGATAACCAGATTAGCCGGCAATACTAATGGTGCATTCCAGGCAACCCGTAACTCGTGTTTTCACAACCTTCTACCTACTTGTGAACTTGTACCAGATTGTTGTACTCCGAGTTACAGTTTTTGACATCACACACACATAAACTACAATGGCGACCCCTGTTAATGCTGTACAGACACCGTTGGTTAACGGTGTGAAATAGAAATAAATAGACATAAATAGGCAAGGTAAAGTAATTCTGCACATTGCAATCAAAACAATGCACATACGATTGTGTACTACTACAGGTTATGTTTATTAAATATAGCCCAAAATAGGTAGCCTACTAGAAATTGCTAGTATCAGCTAGCCCTAGCTAATGTCAACATTAGGTAGCCACTAGCTAACGTTAACGTTGTTAGGCGTAGGTCGGCTATAGTTGTTGTTGTGACTTTTGCCTGGAACGCTACCAAGTCGTAAGTTGTGACTTGAAGTCGTTACTTACGGTCTAAAAATTGTGTCTGGAACACAGCATCAATGCCTGGAAGGTGACACGCCAAATTATAAATACTCACACAATATGAACAACCTACATACAGTATAAATAAGCAATACAACAAAGACAATAAACAAGTAGTACATAAATCCGGCCACGATACATAAGAGCCCTGTAAATTGTGAGAAATTAGGACAAAATGTAATCATATAATATAATTCTAAACTCAATCTTAATCTTTACCTAATATGAAGAAACAATTAGATGAAAAGGCTTTTGTCGTTGTCAACCAAAACAACGACAATTATTTCCTTTCCCATTCTTCGAGGGGTCGAATAATCCTCTTATCTCATCAGGACCAAGTCTCTTGTAAATTATTTAAAGGGAGGGCAAGCCTATGGATGAAGGTTGTTATTCTGTAATCTACAGTTCTGACTAAAGGCAGATCTGTGCCACACTTCGCAGATCAGGACACCTAAACGGTAATCTTTTATTAGACAACCAGTAACAAAGACCCCCATTATCAGCCATCATCAACATTTAACCTGGAATCATTAATGGTGAAACTGCCACCTTCTTTTGCCACATACCAATAACGAAGAAGTTACAGTAATTTTTTTTACCCATCTAACAACATTGAGTCACTGATCAAAAATTGCAGTATAGGGGTCTGCGTGGAATAGTGGGCTAAGTCACTGCCTTGCAGGACAAACTACGCCACAATAGTCAGTAAAAAATATGCAGCACTTTTTTTTGCAACACTTCCAGTGTGCAACACTCCCAGAGCACGCAACACTCCCACTGTGCTACCTACTTCCTCAGCGTCAACTGTCGTGAGGCGAAAAGTGACATTGTTTCCTGCTACTATGGGTTGTATATTTATGCCAACATAGTCAACAACCCTATAAGCATCATACACTGTGAAGTAAAAGAACAACATTCTTCAAATGTACTAACTGCATTTTTTTACTCATCGGTCAGCATTTGGACATTTTTCTTATACGTCTGAACATTATAGAATTCTGAAAGCGCTTAGGTTTGGCTTTTTATCTCATCCTTTTTCCAGGCAAATGTTTTCCTTTTGCACTCTATGTAGATGGGAAAAGTGTCCTTTGTGTGCACTAGGCTAGACAGACATCAAGTGATGTAACTGTTTGAAATCAGCTCATCGTGCTACAGACAAGCTATCACAACCTCTTTGACATCCTCCTCTGTGTCATACCAGAAGCTGGGCAGAAGGCAACTAATTGAGCCAGGTTTCATTTGGACTCCTGACGATGCTGGACTGTGTTAAGCAGGGCTCAAACCAGCGACCCTCTGAATACAATGGCAAAGTTCCTACAACTAACCATCATTTAATAACACCTCACAAAAGGGGTGGGCGTTAGTGAAGCAGCGGAAATAATTACTTATAATGTTTCAGAGCGATTGACGTTGTCAATCTCAGTATGAGTTCATGACTGTAAACCACACAGTAGTAAAAGGCAACGTTTCGAGTACTGGCCCATCTCCAGTTTGTTGTTACATGGTGGGTACACCTCATCAGGCCATACAGGGCTTCATTGATTCAAAGACTAACTTTCTCTTACCTAGCTAGGCACGATTAAAAGCAAGCATTTGTCTGAGACTGTCTTCAGGGGAAAAGAGTGCCCCAGTGCAAGAAAGGTTCCCTGGCCCATGCCCCCTTCCTGGGTTTCTTTTCTGAATAGGCCTATACATTACCTTTCAGGTGCAATAGTATCTTCCTTTTCTGTTGGTGTAGTATTTCTAAATGGAGCCTTTAATGTTCCCTGGCTGCTCAGTTTATTATTTAGACACCATGCTATTGCATTTGACTACCTCTGACAGAATGCCTCAACATATTATGTGACTGAATTCTTCTGGTGATTCTAACAGTGAATTCCTATCATCTCCCTTCTCTACAAAACATTTAATGATGGAAACAAACCCTTAAATATAAAAAATCAGAAAACACAGAAATCAAACACAAATGATGACATGTGATATCCTTTGATTAAATACATTTATTTGATCATTTACATATATACGGTATGTGTACATGTCATATCACCCCTTAAAGGAGTGTCACAGTTAAGTTCTAGAATAATGAAGTTGATCACTTGAATTTATTTTGTTTTATACTGTTCCTCTAAAAATAAAAGGTTTCTGCTCAATATCAGAAATAGGTCTCTTTATACATCATTCTTGTATGACAAGAAAGAACACATTCTCAATACATCACTCCTGTGATTATTGAAATAGAATTACTCCATACTAAGGATGTTTTTTACATCTAATAGATTTTTGTATTTAGTCTAAATTATCTAAATTTGGCACTGTGTGAACCTCCTTTCATAACACAGGTCCAAACAGAACCACAAACCTCTCCATGTTGTTCTAAGAAAGAATGTCAGCAGCACTTACTGTGAACATGAAAGGTAGGCTACGCTCTGTGTTTTTTTGGGGTGGGGTGGGTGTGGGGGCTTCTACAATGTTCTCTATACATGTGATTTGGATTCTAGAACATCATACTAGTGGTGGGTTAAAAAAAATCCTTGAACATCCCCGTCTCAAATAAAAACGTGCAAAATACTGTCAAATGTTTTTTTGGAATAAGAAGCAACACTTTTAATAATTCTAAATTAAGTTTTAAGCAATAAAGCGTGGAGCAATACTTTGTATAAAATGGTTTAAAGAGTTGTTGCCTTTGCATGTTTGTGTACATGCGTGCATGTGCCTATGCTGTGTTCTATCCAATTCATGATCACAGTAAACACAAGGATACCAAGTGTTGTAAAAAGGGATTGTTTTGTTTCATTGCAATACAACATGATGAACACAAATGTCTTTCTTAAACCAGTTACAATAAAATCTATACTTAAGAGTATACTCAAACATCAAATTCCCTTTACATATTCTTATTCAATCTTCATTAACAAACAAATAAATACATTGCATCCAAGCCAACATTTACAATATATTAAAATTGCTGCATAATATAGCTATATTTATATATCTATTTTAGTCATATATAAATCTCCTTTGTATGAAAAAGTCCCTCATAGAAAGAAAAAAAGTATTTAATTAGATGTTGATGTGTAAACACATTAGCTTGAACAGAATCAATCACATTCGAAAATCCCATTCCTTTTCTATCTGTGACTATTTCCCTATATTAGCCCTTAGGGATGGTCAAATATAGGGCACTAGATAGGGAATAGGGTACACTTCTAGTGAGGGAGCAAAGAACTATTAACTGGCATGGGGACCTAATCACAGAATTTGCCCCCTACCTACGTGATGTGTTGGTCTGCTGTTTGTTCACATGCCCGTATCTACTACCGGTAATAACTAAAAATATCTGCGTGGTGAATAAGTAACAATCTGAAGCACATACCCATGCTAACTCGCAAATACAAAAATCCACTATAGTAGCCTAGTTTCTTAAAATTAACAGCTCAGTGTTTCCAGATATCAATTAACACTCATAATTATCTAATGTAATAAGATATTCAAAGTTTTTTTTCTGAAAAATTGTAAATGCGTATGTTCAGAAAACTGTTTTTGATTGTTGGACTGATATGGATATTTCCAACAACACAATTCTCAGAGCATACACAGTCATAAAATTATTAACATAAGTATACTCTGATTGGTAGCTCACACATCTCTAGACTGTTGATTGGCTAGTTTAAATACATCTGAATGATGCAGTTATCTGCCTGAGAATTTTTAAAACTGTCTGTTTAAGACAGAACAGAATGGGTTTTTCAAGTGTTTTTATACTACATTCTTTGGAACGTACCAACAAATTATTTGGGTATGGATTAACAAAATATATGAATATAGAATTTTGCTGGGCAGTTACATTAAATGAAATAGAGAGCCATCTATAGAAATGTAATAAAGTGAAGATTGGTGGAAGGAGCTGCGTGCTTAGGCTGCTCATTTTCTACTTTTGTTTGAGGAGCCACACGTTTCTGTCCTGGCATGTAGATTTGCCAATGCCACAACATTTGAGAAATCAAAATGAACTATTTACATTTCTCACGATATCCTCAAATGATCTGTCACTCTAGCTTCATGCCATAACGACAGACTGGAATAAGCTACCTCTGAACTATGTTTATTTCGAGGCATATATATTTGACAGAAGTAGCCTAGGTTGTGCATGAGGAATTGCAAGGGTAGGAAAATGAACTCATTTGTATGGCAGCAGGCTTAACTAATTTCTCATTAGAGTGGAAAATGTAGCCAATATAGTGTAGTTTCATAGGGCAAACAGTGCTTTGCACTATTTGCTGACAGTCAAACATTTTCCCAATCACAACTTATAATTACAAACAAAATATCTGTTATTCATGTCATTCAACTGGGTTGCCACCCTGCTTCCAAGACATATTTTATAGTTGAGTCAGACCCATATACATCTACACAAGAAAAATGTCAAGTATTTTTCAACTGAATTTCATCTAGAATAAAATGTTCACAAATCCAGCCACACCAGGTTCAGCAAGGTACTTTCCTTCTGAAAGACAAAATGAAAACAGTCCGTTTGTGGAACGGAATGTTTCTTTGTTGTTGCGTTATACAGTACAGAACTTTTTCTAAATGATATTATTGCCTTCATCATAGACATCATTTTGTGTTAACTGTGAATAAACTGTGAATAATGATGCTGTAACTGATGCATGGAATGGCCTACTAGTATATGACAGAGGCAGTGGAGTGTACGTGCCATTGTGTAAATAATAAATCACTGAAACAAGGGCTACAATAAAATAGGTTATGTCCATTCCTTATCCTTACAAAGCAAAGTGTTTTTTTTAAGCCAAATAACTCCTATTCCACATTCACTGTACATTAACTGTTGGTTCAGAGTCTTGGTCTTTCAATATTTTCAGTCACTGGTGTTGTGGTCAAGGTCCTAGTGTAGCTTTAGTGTGGGTTGTATTTATCATCCTTCATCATGAATATCAACCCATCACTCCAGCTTAACCTGGGGGCTGCCCTGTGATTCTCTTTCCAAAGGGTTTGTTACTGTGGCTAATTAACTTCTAACTCCAAACAACTCTAGCTACTGTTCGATATAAGACTCCCTTTCAGGAACTAAAACTGAAATGGTAAAATAATCCCTGTGTCTTGCACAAAGATGGCTATTGTAATGGGTTTGAGGTTGTGAATTGTATCCAGTGTTAAAAGGTAACTGCCAATGACTCGCATTTTCTGTCTCTCTCGTACTCTCTCGCTCCCTCTCTCATTGTGGGTTGTGTATCCCATCCGGAAACTAAAAACCAACCAGCTAAGATTAACTATTTGAGAGAAAGATACTGTTTATAGATAGAGCCTGATTATTTGGATCCTCCAATTGGACAGAATCTACCAGCTTTCTTCAGTAAAGTACAACGTTCACCCCTTCAAAACTGCTCTTCTAGGTCACAATGGAGCTTTCAACATTTAGAAAATAAACATTAACATTAGAATAACTATAAATTGTACTACTCCAGTGTCATTTAAATCAACGAGCTGTGGTACTCTTAACTTCAGCCTACTGAAACAATCACAGGCAATCAAGAATGACCTCCAGTTTCGTATTCAACATCACATAGTAGAATAAAAATAAAAACATCACAAAAAGAACGGCTACAGCAGCAAGCAGCAGAAACTGATCCTTTCTGACCTCTTACTGATCACAGTTGACTGTGCTAAAAACACACAGACACAGTAAAGAACATGAAGAAACGGATGGAAAGAAAAGAAAGAAACCTGCCTTCACTGTGTTTAAGGACGAATCACCATACCTGACTGTCATGGTGGATGGAGGAAAGGTGGAACAGGATCACAGACCATGTTCACGCAATTCTTATTTTTTTGGCCTTACTGTGACTTCCTGATTGTGGGGGCAGAACCCACTGTGTGGTGGAATGTAATGACATGGCACTTGGTGGAGGTTGACAGACAAATAGACAGGCAGGCAGGCAGACAGGCAGGTACATAATCAGCATTCAGTAGTATGGCACTGGGAGAGGGGCCAGTCGGGCTCTTTTTTCCCTTCCATTGGCTCCTGATGGTTCTGTGGCTTGCTCTTATTAGACAACCTGGAAGGAAAGCTCGGAGTTCTTCAGCAGCCGAGCCGATTGGCTGGTTTCAGCACACCGCTATGTGCGATTGAGCAGTCCGTGGAGTGGGGTGACTGAGGCGTCTATAGGGTTAAGCAAGGCGCTCCCCTCTTTCCGGATCTAAACAGAAACAGCCTCCACACGGTGTGTCGAAAAAATATATATATATATATTAAAAGTGAAGATGAGGGCGTGACGAAGAGGACGGAGTAAAAGTTTAAGGTGGATGGCTCGGTTATAAAAGATGTGGATCGGCTGACGTCTCCCTCGTCCTTCTTCGTTCAGCGCAGTGTGAGCCTCTGCTTCCTCCTGAGGATGGCCCCTCCTCAGGAGACCTATGAGGAAAAAGAAAAATTGAGGGAGAGAAAGAAAAAAATACAGAATAAGAAGTGGGACTCGAGTGTGGTTAGGTTTACACCATCTAAAAACCTGTGGACCTTTCAATGTGCCATGTTGAAACACGGATACACTTGTTGTGTTGATTTGCTGTGCCACTTGGGAAAAACAGACTAATTGAGACACAGCTGTTTTGCATTTTTTGTTGTACTGATTTTAACTGTGTGTATTTGTGTATGCATGAGTGAGTTTTGAAAGGCATCCACCAAATTAAATGTATTGTTATCATTACACAATAGGATTAGAGCAAGAACACTGGAGGCTTGGCTGTGTACTATTCCACTGTTTCTTGACTGTAGTGGGACAGGAAGACCATATTTATTGTCCCACTGAAAAAACATCCTTCCATCCACAATGAGAGTAATTACTTTAACGCTACAAGATTATGTTTATTTGATTACATGTATTTTTTGTGTGTGTGTGGCCAGGGAGATCCAACAAGACCTACAAAATTGATTAGTCTCCGTTACTGCATTCTTTACATAATTACTACTAGCGATTACCTTGTGCAATCAGGCACTGACCATAACATTCCGCTGAGAAATGTTTGAGATCTGATACTGCCAGGCTGACAGGTGTACGATGTGATGGAATCAGCCACAACCCTATCGAAATATGTGTGCAGTGTTAGAATGGTGATGAAATTCAACAGAATCTCTCCAGAACAAACACCTCCGCCAACCTCTTTGGGTCAACCCTGGAAGAAAGCATTGGGGCAGGAAGCTTGCTAAGCCAGGGATGCATGCTGATTAGCCCCTGAGAGCTGCCCCCAAAATAGGCAATTAAACAGATTGGAGGGGGTGTTGATGAGGAGAGAGCCAGAAAATTGACATGCGTTGGGAACAAATACACCCACAAAGTCTTTACTTGGCTGGCTATGTGCATTTTTCAGCATGTTTCGGCTAGGCTCGACTGGACGCAATACCAAGCCTGTCTCAGCTAGGCAGAATGTATAGGTCGGGGTGCAGAATAAACTTTGTAGACATAGAGTTGTGTTTGTAAATTATTAAAAGGCACACTAACATAGAGCAGTAAACATCTTGGCACCTAGAACCCAAATCCTTTGTGCATGACCACACAGTTAATGGCTCATAGAAAAACCAGGATCGGTTGTTTTGGGGGTGTTTTCCAAAGATGTTCTTTGAAATATCTGTTGACATTTTCCACTGGAAGAACTTATAGGAGTTACTTCACAGTTTCATTAAAGAACCCTGAAAGTATCCTCTGAGATCCGTTACATGTTTAAGTGAAGTAAGGCTGGAAAAATAGATCCTATACACCCACCCCCACATTGACAGCCCCTCATTAGCCTAAAGGAAGATCCTCTTCCTGGGCCTCACGCCTGGATGGGTGCCCTATGGAAGATAGACTACACTGGAGCCCAGGAATAGGTGGGGTGAATTACTAGTACTATGGTTCTGTGTGGTCTGTGGTTAGTTACGCGTATCTCTTTACTCTCTGGAACATAAATGGAACCAGCAGAACCCTGGTGAGTGCTCAAGGCACTTGTTGAATGAAGAAAAAATTTGAGTCTGGATTCTCTGCCTACAGCTGCAAAAACAGGTTTTATAACAGGTCGTGTAGATTTAGTCTTTATTAAATCATGGAAACTTTCGCTTTCTGAATGAAGACTCTAACCTAAGAGGAACTGGGAGAATGGGTTCTAAAAAGACACAAAACATCCTGCTGTCAAATTCAAAGTTTTCATAGTTTCTAACAGGGATTTCTCTGCAGTAGCCGTCTCACGAGTCCAAAGCTTGCCGTGGTTATGGCCGTCCATGCGGCTTCATCCCCTAGGAGAAAGTTAATTTGATACAGCTTTTTGTGATCTGTATCTCAGAGGATTGCATCACCACAGATTAACGGCTGTCGATGCATTATAGATGAAATTATTGCTGCTTCTTTCCCTCCTCCTCTCTCCTCCCACACAGCCAAGCAGTTATGCCACAATTAATTTCTATTCTCCCTGGATTAACGTGACCCCAATGTCCCATTGCATGTCAACTGCCCCGCCCCCTCCTTGTGCCATGATCGGATGAAAAGACTGGCTTATGATTGGCTGATCTGTATGGCAGGGGATTATGTCAGAATATGAGCCATGGCTGTTATTGGTTGTGTCTGTTTGATGACACGCCTCCACTGGGATCTCTGACCTCCATGGACTGTATTGATTTTGTGTGTGTGTATCAGATAGACCAGGTCCTGACTGCATACAAATTGCATAGTCACACACTTGTCTAAAGAGCATGGTTTTGATTGGTTTACCCCCCCGCCACCCAAACCATTGTTGACAATCTAACAATATGGAGAGTCATCGATTTCTTCTAATAACAACGTCACGGTCATCTGCTCTGGAGTAGGACTAATCAGAGCGTAAAAACAAACACAGTAAATCGGTTGTCAACTGTTCTTTGCGTTCAATGTCTTTGCACAGCTGCCAGCACGAGCAGGATTAATAACATTTTGTTTCTAATTGAATCTATTAATAATAAACTGACCAAAAACAAAAAAACAATCTACTCTCCTCTAGGGCAAAAAGCAGAGGCAAACTGCTTTTGAGCGGACCTTGTTAATGAGCTGATTCTGGTGAGTACCTGAGGCTGGTTGTGCCACAGAGTGGATCTTGTGGACTGGAGTGTCGAATCGACCCCTTGGCGAAAAAGCACTGCCTGTATTCTATCTCACTTCATTTTATTTACCCACACAAACATGTCATGCCATGGCCTTGTCTGTGCTGATATCATCACATTAAATTAAGTGAATGTTGTGTGACGTTACTTCGCAACATTAAAAAAGGGTTGTTTTACAACATTTCAGGGAGGGTGTTTGCGTGCTTCCAATCCAGTAATAAAAAGCTCCAGCACTTTCATCGCCAAATTACTTTTTTAATTAAGAGACTACTGCAAGTCAACCCTGTTGAAAACCTCTGAAATGTGATCAAAAAGAAGATGGATGGTTGCAAGCCATGAAACAAAGCCGAGCTGCTTGAATGTTTGCACCACGAGTGGTACAAAGTCACCCAACATCAATGAGAAAGACTGGTGGAGAGCATGCCATGACGCATGAAAGCCAATTAATATTCTTATAATTATATTGATTTCTGAACACTTCCTAAGTTAACTCATTAGTATTGTGTTCTTTAAAAATGAACATAAACTTATTTTCTTAGCATTATTTGAGGTCTTACAACACTGCATTTTATTTGTTATTTTGACCAGTTGTCATTGTCTGCAAACAAATAGTCTGAAACAATATTTTTATTTCGAATTTGAGAGAAATCTTGTTAGTAGTTTATTGTTTTATGTAATAAAACATTTTTTTTTACCCAAACACATACCTATCAATAGTAAAACCAGAGGCACTGATGATTTTGCAGTGGTCTCTAAAATGACCTAAAAGGTAGAGATGGTGATAATATATATATATTATAGACAGGAATTTTGAAGGATTTAAAGAAGATTTTTTATACACTTTGATACAGCCAAATTCATGCTGAACTATTACATGTGATCAGTGGAGGACCTTGAAATTGAAATGCATAGAGAAAATTGTAAATACACAATATTACAAAAGGTATATCACACTGAGTTTAATGTGATCAAGTCCATTCCTTTTACTCCAGTCCGATTATTAATATCAGCTTCTTCTTCTCATTTAAGTTTCACTGGCCTCCACTGATGTGGTCACCGATAGGCTACCTGATAATTATTCTTACATAGCAATGAAAAATGTCCCCCCAGCAGTCTAAGATACTGCATCCCCTGGATATGTCTCTCTCTCCCACAGCTCACCCAAAACAATATATCTAAAATTAAATGTCGGATACAGCCTATGAGTTTGATACAGGGTGTCACCGCACACATTGGTCATGATCCAGTATCAGCAAGTCAAAATGCCAAAAAAGCCCAGACAGTAGCTCACAAATGCGTGTACATTCTTGACCATGTAAAAACACAATAATATTATTAAAAGTCAAATCAAGATAACATGAAACATATTGTTGCCTTGTAATCAGTGGGTCATAAGCGACATTTGAAGTTCCCTATTGTCCCACTGTGTTGAGATGGCTGGGGTAACGCAAACAACGTGCTTTCTTATTTGGGTTTGATAATTCATGTGAGAGGCCGAACTGTGTTTGTCTGAGTGTGATAAGGTTTTGTAGGGGGAGGTGTGTCGGTGTGTTCTTGCTTGTGTGCGTGTGTGTTTGTCTGATAAAGGGAGGAAGGGAGGAAACAAGACCTTGCCAGAGATACAAAGCTAAGTCGACAAAACTGCCACCCCAAAGAATGACCCAGCAACTCCTTGACAACCAACACAACAGACCAAGAACCATATCCAAGGTTAATACCATGGTATCCTCATGTTTTCACTTACTCCATCAATGTTATGAACTATTTAATGGTAGATGGAATAGAAAAAAAGTGTTTTTTATTACTATTAAAGACTCCATTATAGACTCATCAATCAGACTCACTTTTTAAAACTCTTAAACTGTCATACAACACTTGGGCTTTAAAATCAAGACACAAATAGATAAAAATATTAATTAAATTCACATATATCCTTTGTTATAGATTAAACTGATGAAAATGTACTGGGTCATACCTTTACTGAGGACGG
This sequence comes from Umbra pygmaea, assembly GCA_016801145.1. Taxonomy (NCBI): domain Eukaryota; kingdom Metazoa; phylum Chordata; class Actinopteri; order Esociformes; family Umbridae; genus Umbra; species Umbra pygmaea. The sequence goes on along the minus strand of JACXGM010016490.1, from coordinate 4,301 downwards.
CGGTCGTGTCAGTGCTGCCAATCTGAGAAAAGAAAAGATTTTCAGTAACACTCCACAGATTCAGCACCAGTACATCATCAAGAGCCAGGCCAAAATAAATGTCTTGGTGCATGTTAGTAAACAAAACTAAGGTCAAATTCGAACCTTTTCTCTCACTTTATTTTTGTTTCTTTTATAATATGAATTATAAGTTTACTTTCTCACCGGCATTCTCATTTTATTCCTCAAAGTCTTCTTGTCTCCCTACTATCTTTTTAAATCTCTTTTGATTCTAAATGTACTTTACGACGGCCTGCTCTCTTGCCTCCTCAGATAATCGTCCCTGAGATAAAACAGCGAGAGTTCAGCCTAACCTAGACAGCCCTGTCCAAATGAGGGAAACACTATCTGCAGAGCTAAATTTTTATTTTTATTTTTTTATTTAACCTTTATTTAACCAGGTAAGTTGACTAAGAACCATTTCTTATTTACAGCAACGACCTGGGAGCAATTAGGGTAAAGTGTCTTGCCCAAGGACACAACGGCATTTGGCTCAGTCGGGAATCAAACTGGCAACCTTCTGACTACAAGTCTGAATCCCTACCCACTGAGCCATCTGCGCCCCTAATGTGGAAGATGTCTTGTCATTGTCTGGGGGTAAGAACTTTGGCCCTGCCAAACGTGGCAGCGGACAGAGACTAGCTCTCAAGCTGTGTGTGTTTGTTTGTTTGTTTGTTTGTATGTATGTTGGTGAACAATGTGAACGTGTAAATGCACCAGGGCACACATGCGTGCCTTAGCTGAGCTATTCTTGTGCTCCCGCCAGCTAAAAATAGCGAATAACCTAGAAATAATAAAGCTTTTCACTGTTCAAGGCTGAATACAGACTGCACTGCTCCAGTGAGTATTCTCTTTCTGCATCTTGGCTTTTAAAAATAGACTCAATATCCTAGAAACAGAAGAAAAATTTTTTTCCCTGCAATTGGGAAGTCAAGAGAATGAGTAAATCTAGAGAATTCATGTGAATACGAACTGCTATGAATAGTCTGCACGATTACGACGTCAATGTTTTCAGGAGGCTACCATTGTCATCTGTGACATGTTATTTGAGGAGTGTAGTTCAAGAATGCTAATACTCCTTAAGCTTAGCAGTCATAACAGCTCAGCATGTAGATACATTGGTCATGAATTAAACTTTATTCCTAACCTGAACTGTACATCAAAAGAGAATTATGAGGCATTGTGATTCTTGGTGTTGATGGGACAATAGAATCACTTAATTTGAGATCAATGTAACTAGGACAGTGTATCTAGTCCTTCTGCAATGGCAACCTACAGTTTCCAGCAGTCAGTGTGAATTTAGCTTTTGAAAAGGAAACAAGATGTTGTGTTTATGGGGCTCCCTGAATAGACAGAATTACCATGAAATTTAGTCCAACTCTGTACAGATGTAGGTTTCTTTAAACTGGTACGATATTGAACCTTATTCTTAGAAAAGCCCATTTATTTTGTAACTTTGGTATCTGTTCTGCCTGCTGTGAATGTGTGGTTAGATAGGGATGGAGTGTACATGTGCTACCCACCCACAGCGGACAATACTGTGGTTGGGCAGAAACCACAGAATGCAATCTACTACTGGCAATTAAGCATCATGAAAGTGTCACTTTTTATCATTGATCCCCAATTTCCCCTTTGGCTGGATCTGTGCCTAAAAACAGCTAAACTTTTTTATGAAACATTTTTCAGTAATTTCTTGAGCGCAGCAGGAAAGATCGAGGAGAGTTTTTTTTTTTAAACGCAGTACATGTTTACCACTGGCAAAGACATAAACCACTGGACCAACTGAGGTCATGACTTATTTCTAGTATTGATGGCTGAGGATCTCAGCTATGGTTATTATCGGTACCTGCTAGAAATTTAGCTTGTGCTGGTTTAGTGCTTCAATGGGCCTAAATAGCCTTCATCATGAAAACATACACCAGACAAAGTAATAATAGATTATCAAACCCAGTGAAAACTAAACATAATTACTAATAACGATCTTGACTGTCTCCTACATTGCTGAAATGCATCGTGGGAACTAGCAGTGACCGGAAATATGCTTTTAGTAGGGATGGCCATCCTGCCTAAATGTTTCCCCACTGTGTTCTGCAATAGGAAGGAAGCAATTTCAGAGAAGCTCTGAAAAACATCAACTGAATAAAAAATTAACCAAAAATACAATTAAATAGAAAAAGATCAGGAAAAAGGAATGTGTTTGTCCTGACCTTTTATGGGCATAACATGTCACAGTGCTTTGCTTTTGTGTTATGTGTTTTATGTGTTGGGGTTTTTAAAGATAGTGTTGCAGTGTAGGAATGTTTGGCTGGGTGTTAAATACAGGATGGGTGGTAGCTCATAAAGACAATGTAAGCAGACTTTACTAATGTGACAGCTCATTGGAACAGCTAAGATCAGCTCTGCCTTGGATGACTGGAGCACTTCACTTTTAGTTGACAAAGTGCAGAAGAGGCCACTACAGCAATTTTGAGTGGCCTGAGAGATTCTCTTGGGAAGACCTCAGAGAAACTCTCATGTGTTTGCTCTTTGACTTTGACGCCCTGTCTTTCTCTTTCCGGCTCTGCATCTTGTTTGACCCGACCAGTACGGCTTCATGTTCACAAAAATTCACCTCTGACCTAGAGGATTAAGGTAAAGATTTGCAGCCTTCGTGTACTTTCGGCTGACTAGAACCTACTTTGTCACTGATAAAGCCTGGAACACATTTTCTGTCTCTCGCTGATAGTCATTTAGCAGACACTTTTTCCAACATGGGGCAAAATGGTTCATAGTACATGGTGAAGTGTCTTGCTCATGTACACAACCGCATATTTACCTTGACTGTTTTGGGATTTTAACTGGCAACCTGCGGTTTGTTGGTCAAACTCTGTAACCACTAGCCCATCTGCTTAGCTCTCTGTATCTGTTACTTTATGTTTACATCCAGGAGGCCAGTTTTGTCTATGTTAGAATGGTGTGAAGTATGATATCTGGTGTTTGTGTTGAATTTACAATAAAATGAGCCATCATTATATTTGGCCCATTAAAAATTTGATGCTTGACGTTTTGTTAACGAGAATCATTTGAGGAGGTTGATATCAGGAACAAACCAATTTGTTCTACGGGAGTTCTTAGAGTTTACTTTGGGTCAGTTCTCTAAATGTAAGCATCTCTCTTTCAAGCCTGGTCTGTTTACTAAATTGCAATGACTGAAATGTGTTGGATTTCATATTTTAGTGAACTTAACTGCTTTAAAGTTGGTCTGGATGATAATGCCTCCTGAATTACATAATTGTAGGTGAGTGAATATTGAACAGATGTGGGGTCAAAAAGAGACTCACTGTTTCTCAGCCTTGTCCCTGTCATCAAGAAAGAAGAGGGCAGTGGCCAAAAAGAACATGCCACCCAAAACAATGACGAAGGGGCACAGCATCAGGGCGTAACCTAGACTTAGGAACTGCCATAGCACCGATGTAGCATAGCTCTCCTGGAGGGCATCTGATATCTGTAATGCAAATGAAAAAAATAAACAAATATTAGACTAGAATAGAAGATCAGGGTTTGACTTAGGGTAGACAAAAGACGAATTACCTCTGGCATGAAATGAATCAGAAACATTTGGTACAAGTAAAAATTATGAATAATCTACAGCATATCATTATTAGCCAATGCTAATATGTGTCCAGTGAATCCATAATATATTTAATAAATTATCTTTACATGTATTTATCCATATTTCATCTGTATTGTTTTTTTTCTCCTATTTTCTTTATTTCCACCATAATAAAATACACTTGTTGAGTAAAATTGAGTCCCAGTTTTAATTGCTATTATAATGTAATAATATAAAATATATAATTAACCCCAAATCTCCGAGCTTGTTCTACGCAAAGATAGTACAACGTTCATTGACACACCAATTTTTTAATTCCCAAACAGCATATTCAGTAGTCGCATACAAGGTCAGATTAAAGTAGTGTTGTTCTGATCGTAGCAAATGCCCTGGTCTGTCAAGCAATATGCTAAAAAAACAACAGCTGGGGGATGTACTTACCAACCACACACACACACACACACACACACACACACACACACACACACACACACACACACACACACACACACACACACACACACACACACACACACACACACACACACACACACACACACACACACCCTGGCCAGTGTTCTTTAAGAGTTCTGTGGAGAATGGCAGATGGCTCACTGACTTTACCCACCAGGTGACCTGCTCTTCTTTCTTAATTTACTCTGAGAGAATC
>JACXGM010016489.1:0-20434 GCA_016801145.1 Umbra pygmaea | reverse complement strand
TTGACCCTGCCCTTGATAAAACACAGTGGACCAACACCAGCAGCTGACATGGCACCCCAGACCATCACTGACTGTGGGTACTTGACACTGGACTTCAGGCATTTTGGCATTTCCTTCTCCCCAGTCTTCCTCCAGACTCTGGCACCTTGATTTCCGAATGACATGCAAAATTTGTTGTTGTTTTGTTGTGCTACTTCTCCTAAGCCCAGGTCAGGCGCTTCTGCTGCTGTTTCTGGTTCAAACGTGGCTTGACCTGGGGAATGCGGCACCTGTAGCCTATTTCCTGCACACGCCTGTGCATGGTGGCTCTGGATGTTTGTACTCCAGACTCAGTCCACTGCTTCCGCAGGTCATCCAAGGTCTGGAATCGGTCCTTCTTCACAATCTTCCTCAGGGTCCGGTCACCTCTTGTCGTTGTGCAGCGTTTTTTGCCACACTTTTTCCTTCCCACAGACTTCCCACTGAGGTGCCTTGATACAGCACTCTGGGAACAGCCTATTTGTTCAGAAATGTCTTTCTGTGTCTTACCTGCTTGCTTGAGGGTGTCAATGATGGCCTTCTGGACAGCAGTCAGGTAGGCAGTCTTACCCATGATTGCGGTTTTGAGTAATGAAACAGGCTGGGAGTTTTTAAAAGCCTCAGGAATCTTTTGCAGGTGTTTACAGTTAATTATTTGATTCATTTGATTAGGTTAATAGCTCCTTTTCATGATATGCTAATTCTTTGAGATTAAGAGTTTGATTGAGAGTACATTGAGAGCTGATTACCATACTTGCCTCCTGCCTTCTACATACAACACCCATTACAGGGCCTTCAAGAGCAGTAACAAAATATGGATGGGTTTGTAGCCCCGGATGTAGTTTTGAAAACTGATGCATCATCCTTCACCTACTAGAGCTCAAGCTTGTGTGTCTCCTCATTAATTTTGCAAAGCTTGGAGAAGAGTAAAGGTGCCCTGTCATTTATCTCTCTGTGACAATGGACACTACTAGAACCCTGATAACACAAATACGTCTTATCGATGATGGACAAATATACACACGAGATGTCGGCAAGATGCAGCATAGATCGTCAATGTATCTCTAATGCCAACATGGACAAAAACAGCATGACAGTGCACAGAAAAGTAAATTAATAAATATTGTGCAAAGAGGTGGTTTGATTGTTTGCAGAGGAAACCTTAAGCTAGGTTTTTTCCCTAATTTAATAGCAAACATTAGCACAAGCAATCTATATTTTTATAATCTATCTATATCAATATTTAATTTGCAACCTTGTCTGTGCACCGTCATGCTTTTCTTTTCCAGGTTGGCATTAGAGAAACATTGATGTCTCCTCTACATCGTGCCAATGAGGAGCCAACGTCTTTACTGCAACTTGCCGACATCTGTGTGTATTTTGCATCGACATCGATAAGACATACATGTGTGCTTATCGATAAGATGTATGTGTGCTATCAGGGAAAAAAACACATCACCACAACAAGGCAAGGGTTGGGACAAAATGCATGTATGAAGTCATCCAGCACTTTTTGAATTGTAAAGAATGGTAAGTACATCAACATATATGTAACAAAAATTGTTAACATAAACAAAGATCCTTGCATGTTTACTGGTAGGTTGCTGCACCACACCAATGCTAGCTACCGTTAGCACCTAGCTGTAGCTGAACACTGATAAACAACCTAAAGGCATAAACTACTCATAAATAACTAATTTCATTTTGTTGTGGAAGACTGTCCACTTCAGAAAGTAATTTCGGGCTAAATTGTGTGATGTCAGACAACTATTTAAATAACCTAAAGCAACTCCCATTACTGCAGGCATATTGTTTTGTATCTATGACCGCAGCAAAAAATAAACCCGAAATTGCTTACCCCCCCAACATGACCACAACTCATCTGAGAGCACATTCAAACCAGTTGACCAGTGGCAACACATAATATTGCTATGTTTCTAAACTCTGCCCACATAGAATGATAAAAAATAATTGCAAACAGGAGAGGTGGGCCGAGATTGCCGCTTGAGCAGATGCAACTTTTTGTGTGTTAATCACCGAATTTAAAAATAGAAAGTAAACATGCAATATACAGTACAACTGGTAAACCTGTATGCTGTGAAAGTATTGTGTTCATTTGTGTTAAGTGGCCATAGTGAAAAGATGGAGAAAAAACAAAATTTGGACGGTTAGTTGCTGTCGTGACCACTGAAAATGCTGACTACAAATCTTTTGTTATGAATGAGGTGTTTCCAGCTCTACCTGTAACCCCAAGTATTTTTCTACAAACTCAGACGTAGATAGACAGTAGATCACATGCAATAGAAAAACTGGTCTGTGAAAAATAGAGGTGATATGTGCTGATCTCCTAAAATTCAAGGACATGGTTTCTATACTTGAAAAACGTGTTGAAAGAGTAGAACCCTTAAAACATCAGCAGGGAAGAATGGATGAGTTGGACAACTATTCCAGATGATGGAACTTGAAGTTGTATGGAGTCCCCTAGGCAGCAAGAGATGTAAGAAAATGAAACCATCAAGATTTGCCAAGCTGTTCTACCACATGAGAAAGCAAAATTTGTTGATGTTATAGACACGGTCCATCTTTGGAAAGAGATGACTCTTTGTCTGGAATCATTTGGACATCATCCTTCAATTTGCATTGTGCATGTATAACACCAACTCTGAGGACAAAATGAAGAAGCAGGAAATATGGGCAAGCATAAGGAATTTAGCAACTACGACAAGGGCCAAATTGTGATGGCTAGATGACTGGGTCAGAGCATCTCAAACTGCAGTTATTGCGGCGTGATCCTAGTCTGCAGTGGTCAGTACCTACAGAACTGGTCCAAGAAAGGAAAAGTGATGAACCGGCGACAGGGTCATGGACGGCCAAGGTTCATTGATGCACGTGAGGAGTGAAGGCTGGCCCGGTGGTCCGATGACAGATGAGCAACTCTAGGTCAAATTGCTGAAAAAGTTAATGCTGGTTCTGATAGAAAGGTGTCAGAACACACAGTGCATCTCAGTTTGTGTATGGGGTTGCTGTTTTGGTGGCAAATGTGGGCCCTATTGGTCATAATGTTATGGCTGATCAGTGTATATACCTTTCACTTAAATTAAGGATAATTGTGTTGCTCAGTTTCTGCAGTTTTTCTAAACCACCAAACCTTTACCAAATTATTATATTGAAGTTCTACTCTCCAGCTCTTAAAATTCCCCTGGGGTATTTTGCACTCTGACTATGATCCATCTGGCCACTTTTTGTTCCTTATTAGTTATAATGAAATTCACTTAATTATAGCCAATATTTATGGGTAGAACTCTAAACTTGAAAATTCCATACTGCTTGATTTTGGTTTGTAGAAAAGGATTGTGCAGTGGCTTTCTAAGTTTCCTAATGCACTGCCGTTATTAGGGGGTAATTTTAACATTGATGGATGGCCTACTGGGCAGCCCACAGATTGTCTGAATTTATCTCTGAAACATCTAATGGAATGGTCTAATTTAGTGGATATTTCGAGGGAGAATTTTCCTAATGACAGCTCTTTCACTTGGAGTAATAAGATTGGTTCTTGCAAATCACATATTGACTTTTGGTTGGTATCTGATTACATTGATAGATCAAAGGTTTCTGTTAGGATCCTAACAACTCTTACAGACCAGGGCCCATATTTATCAAGCTTCTCAAAGAGCCATTTTAGTTTTAAGTGCTGAGAATTGACAAAATACAGTGCCTTGCGAAAGTATTCGGCCCCCTTGAACTTTTCGACCTTTTGCCACATTTCAGGCTTCGAACATAAAGATATGAAACTGTAATTATTTGTGAAGAATCAACAAGTGGGACACAATCATGATCAGAATTTATTGGATATGTCAAACTTTTTGAACAAATAAAAAACTGAAAAATTGAGCGTGCAAAATTATTCAGCCCCCTTAAGTCAATACTTTATAGCGCCACCTTTTGCTGCGATAGTCGCTTGGGGTATGTCTCTATCAGTTTTGCACATCGAGAGACTGACATTTTTGCCCATTCCTCCTTGCAAAACAGCTCGAGCTCAAGGAGGTTGGATGGAGAGCGTTTGTGAACAGCAGTTTTCAGTTCTTTCCACTGATTCTCGATTAGATTTAGGTCTGGACTTTGACTTGGCCATTCTAACACCTGGATATGTTTATTTGTGCACCATTCCATTGTAGATTTTGCTTTATGTTTTGGATCATTGTCTTGTTGGAAGACAAATCTCCGTCCAAGTCTCAGGTCTTTTGCAGATTCCATCAGGTTTTCTTCCAGAATGGTCCTGTATTTGGCTCCATCTATCTTCCCATCAATTTTAGCCATCTTTCCTCTCCCTGCTGAAGAGAAGCAGGCCCAAACCATAATGCTGCCACCACCATGTTTTGACAGTGGGGATGGTGTGTTCAGGGTGATGGGCTGTGTTGCTTTTACGCCAAATCTAACATTGTTGCCAAAAAGTTCGATTTTGGTTTCATCTGACCAAAGCACATTCTTCCACATGTTTGGTGTGTTTCCCAGGTGGCTTGTGGCAAACTTTGAACAACACTTTTTATGGAAATCTTTCAGAAATGTCTTTCTTCTTGCCACTCTTCGATAAAGGCCAGATTTGTGCAGTATACGACTGATTGTTGTCCTATGGACACACTCGCCCACCTCAGCTGTAGATTTCTGCTGTTCATCCAGAGTGATCATGGGCCTCTTGGCTGCATCTCTGATCAGTCTTCTCCTTGTATGAGCTGAAATTTTAGAGGGACGGCCGGGTCTTGGTAGATTTGCAGTGGTCTGATACTCCTTCCATTTCAATTTTATCGCTTGCACAGTGCTCCTTGGGATTTTTAAAGCTTGGGAAATCTTTCTGTATCCAAATCCGGCTTTAAACTTCTCCACAACAGTCTCTCGGACCTGCCTGGTTTGTTCCTTGTTCTTCATGATGCTCTCTGTGCTTTTCAACAGACCTCTGAGACTGTCACAAAGCAAAATCTACAATATAATGGTTCACAAATAAACATATCCAGGTGTTAGAATGGCCAAGGCAAAGTCCAGACCTGAATCCAATCGACAATCAGTGGACAGAACTGAAAACTGCTGTTCACAAACGCTCTCCATCCAACCTCACTGAGCTATTTTGCAAGGAGGAATGGGCAAAAATTTCAGTCTCTCGATGTGCAAAACTGATAGAGACATACCCCAAGCGACTTACAGCTGTAATCGCAGCAAAAGGTGGCACTATAAAGTATTGACTTAAGGGGGCTGAATAATTTTGCACGCCCAATTTTTCAGTTTTTTGTTTGTGAAAAAAGTTTGACCTATCCAATAAATTCCGTTCCACTTCATGATTGTGTCCCACTTGTTGTTGATTCTTTACAAAAAATTACAGTTTCATATCTTTATGTTTGAAGCCTGAAATGTGGCAAAAGGTCGAAAAGTTCAAGGGGGCCGAATACTTTCGCAAGGCACTGTATTTCTGTTAATTGCTTCTTCAATGATACACATCCTGAAACTGTCCACCAATTTAGATATCATCCCTATGTAAAAATATGAATTCAAGATGTGTGTAAATTTGTGTCTGACAAGGTTTATGGAGACTTTTTTACTTTGGAAAAATGTGCTGTTCAGATTTGTTGTTTTAATAAGAAAGAAGACAAGAAGTTAAACCACTGTATGGTCTTGGCCACCATGCTGCAGCTAAGTTTCAGGGTCTTGGCAATCTTCTTGTAGACTAGGCCATCTTTATGTAGAGCAACAATTCTTTTTTCAGATCCTCAGAGTTCTTTGCCACGAGGTTCCACGTTGAGTTGCTAGTGACCAGTATGAGGGAGTGTGAGAGCAATAACAGTGTGTATTGCACTCTTTAGCAGCAATGACAGTGTGCAGTCATTTGTGATAGTTGTCTTTTAGGCCCCAAAATGTTGCAGATGGTATTGCTGCCCATTTTTCTTGGCAAAATGCCTCCAGGTCATGCAAAGTGTTTGGTCATCTTGCATGAACCGCACGTTTGAGATCTCCCCAGAGTAGCTCGATGATAATATGGTCAGCAGACTGTGATGGCAACTCCAGAACCTTCATCTTTTTCTGCTGTAACCACTGGAGGGTCAACTTGGCTTTGTGCTTTTAGAGAGCACACACCCCCAAACATTAGTGAGCCACCACCATGCTTCACCATGGTATTACACTATAGGCCTTGTTCACCCCTCTTCAAATATAGCGCTTATGGTTGTGACCATAAAGCTCTATTTTGGTCTCGTCACTCAAATTACAGTGTGCCAAAAGCTGCAAGGTGTGTCAAGGTTTTGTCAGGCACTGGTGCATTAAAGGCTTTTTTCTGGCAAAATCGACCATACGGCTCATATTTGTTCAAATATCATTGTGCTCCTTAAAACAACCACACCATATTTTTCTAGAGCAGTCTGTATGTCACCCGAGGTTACCTGTGGGTTATTCTTTGTATCCCAAACAATTTTTCTGGCAGTTTTGGCTGAAAACGTTCTTTGTCTACCTGACCTTGGCTTGGTATCAAGAGATCCCAGAATCTTCCACTTCTTAATAAGTGATTGAACAGTACTCACTGGCATTTGCAAGGCTTTGAATATTTTTTTATCAATTTCCAACGTTTTGCAGTTCACTGCCATATTACACAGGTCTTTTGACAGTTCTTTTCTGCTCCCCATGGCTCAGTATCTAGCCTGCTCAGTGCATCCACGTGAGACCTAACAAACACATTGACTATTTCTACACAGACACTAATTGCAATTTTATATGCCACAGGTGTGGGAAATTAACCTTTAATTGCCATTTTCACATGGTTATGCAAACTAGACCAAAAACACTAGTCGACAGATTACTTTGTAATGCTGGTGGGTTATTCTGTGATGTGTCGGTATGAGAAAGGCGTCAGATGCAGAACTAGTGTAACGTTACTTTTGTTTACTGATAACAAAGTAAAACAAAGTGTGCCAATTGGCAAAGTCAATTAAAAATGGCAAAAGTTATACCAAAATTAAATGCCTCTAAATAAGAATGCTTCTAAATAGTAACTAGCTCAGAGGAATAAGCAAATACAAAGCTTGTCACAGCGAATACATTTTCAATTAGGCACACACACCAGAACAAACTATACAGATACAGTGGGCTCCAAAATTACCGACACCCCTGACTGGCAATTCATAAACAATACTGTAAAATATATTAACAATACAATTATAGAGAAACTCAATATACCAACATCTGAGAAATACTGTATTTTATAAATGTGTCAATGGAACCAATTTATTGACATATTTTATTGATGAAAGTAAAACATTTGTCATCCAAATCAAGGTTTCTCAATCAATGGCACCAATAAATATTATTGTAAATAAGATGTTAAAACAGGAATTCAATTCCATATAAAAATGATGTAACATACAGACAATATCCCTTTGTCATCCAACACCATGACAAAAACAAAAGAAATGTCAGTTCAAAATAGACAGATGGTCGTAGACCTTCAGAAATCTGTTAATAGCTACAAGAGGATCCACAAACGATTGAATATACCAGTGAGCACTGTTAGGGCAATTATAAAAATGTTCAAAAGATTTGAAAAGGACGCATATGCATTTTGTACCCCAGGATAGAGAGGAGGATGTTGAGAGAAGAAACAAAATCCCCAAGAATCACTGTGAAATAATAACAGGCCCTCGTAGCACCGAAGACCTCTTTGTGGTTGAAAAGACGTTGAATAGACATTGAAAAGACGTCTTTCAAAATATTTTGCTCAGTGGGGATCTTTCTGTCACCTTGTTTGAAAAAGAACCATCAGACGCCACCACCATAACCACAGCTTCTTTGGAAGGGTTGCTAGAAGAAAGCCTTTTCTGACCTTGAGACACAGATGCAAGCACTTGGAGTTTGCCAAACATCATTTAAATTATGACTGGAAGAAGGTGCTCTGGTCAGATTGAATGTTTTGGTCAGATTAGCATGTTTGACATCAAAACAAAGATGTTGGAGCATAGGAGAGACACCTCATACTCTCAGTGAAATATGGTGGTGGGTCAGTGATGTTTTAGGGCTGTGTCCCGTCGACGTTACGACCAGGGTTCAAAATGCGGTACTGGGTCAGAAACACTTTTCACACAAATGCTAATTTTAATGTACTGTACATAGACATGTCTGATATGTGCAGAAAGTTTAGAATCTAGAATATAGCTAACATATCCGAATTACAATCGCTAAGACAAGAATAAAAAGCCACGTTACCACATCAGATTAGTGCCTTTGTAGCCGCTCGTACCTGGGGGTGTAAGACTGCAGTGTCCCAGGTACATAAAAGGAGGGGGGAACTAAGTTTAGGGATAGCTTTTGCTCCTGGGTGGAAGGGATATTACTCTGTACGAATTGGTTCAGGTTGATGTCTGGTGAATGCGTGGTAAGCTAATGTGTTTGTTGTATATTATGGATAATTGTGGGTTTATTTGATAAGGTGTTGTCTGAATGAAGCGTGTGTAGTGTTTGCAGGGTTCGGGAGACTATGTCTGGAAAAAAGGTTGGTCAGGGGACTTTGTAATGAGCAGGATGATTAATTAAAGTGTGTTAAAATATGTATGTTTAATAAGTGTATGGTTGTTTTGCAGCGAATGGGGAGAAGCCAGCGCTGCCCTCACGTTAAGTGTAATTTATCTGTGTAACAATTTCAAACTAGTGTCCGGTTTTATTGTCTAGTCCCGCCGGGCAGTTGTGCAGTAATACAGACAAAATATCTGCGTTTGTCTTGGCAGGTGGACTAATTATTTTTTTTGTTATGTTTGTTTGTATATTGTTTTGTCACCACTTCCCCAGAGTTTTCTCTGAGTGGCTGCACCCGAGCCTAGAACAAGAATGGAGGGCAAAGGCGAGTCATAGGTCTTTACCCAAGGTTGATTAACTGTGTGGGGTTTCCTAAGAGACGTGTGGCTATTACTAATATGCTATTTCTCACAATACAGTGCTCACACTTATCTCGCCCTGCTTCTACTTTAGTGTGCTAGCAGAGGGGCCACCTACTCAGCCTATTATGAGTTGGGGTGTGTTGTATGTCAGTGGATGAATAAATCTTGGCACTTTTGAATCCGGTATATGTCGTTTATTTGACCTGTTCATTCAGAGAAGGGTTACATTTGGCATTGTCTGCAGGATAAATATTGATTTTCTCAGGTGCCAAGGGAGGTAGCGATAGTATTGGGAAGTGGTTGGCAATATTGCTATTTTTGGTATTTTTTTATGTTTAAGATAATAGTTTTTGGTAGAGGAGATAGTGAGAGCAGCGGATGGCTGCTGGAGCAGAACCCAGGGGGTTCATCTTGCAAATCAAGATGCTGCTTAAGGTGTTTCGGAGAAGGGTTCAGTGCATATATTGATCAAGGTTACTAATCATAGATGTGAGTGCATTAAGCCTAGCATTAATCTTTTTATTAGAAAGAGCAGAGTAAGAAATAATTTGACCTCTCAAGTAACATTTAATTGTCTCCCACAGCAATGAATTGGAAGAGGAGTCATTTTGATTGAAATTCAAGAACTCATCAATAGAATGAGAATTTAATTCGCAAAATTCTTCTTCTGCCAGAAGAAGAGTTAGATCTCGTGGTGGGGTACATTTATAGGTAGTAAGTTGAATATCTAATAATAAAAGTGAATTATGATAGATATTACAATACCTAAATAGTCAGAAGTGATTACACCTGAAGTGAACGGTCAATAAAAAAAGAAATCAATCCTAGAATATGAATGATGTACCTGGAAAAAGAAAGATACTTTTTTAATAGAGGGGTTACGAGATCTCCATGGATCAACAAGACCATTCTGTTTCATAAAATCAGAGAATGCTATAGACATAGCAGATTGAGTCAGATTTCGAGAATTAGACAGATCCAAGATTGGATCAAAAACACAGTTGAGATCCCCACCGAGAATCAGCAGGTGTGTATTCAAGAAAGGGATAATACTCAGCAATCTGTTAGCACATTCAACATCATCGAAGTTCGGGGCATATACATTTACCAACAAACCTTCTTTTGCGACAGAGTACTAGTAACCATGATGTATCTGCCATTCCTATCAGCAATTACACCAGTGGATGAGAATTGCACTTTTTTGCTAATTGAAATGGCGACTCCTCTAGCTTTTGAATTAAAGTTTGTGTGGAAAGTTTTACCTACCCAAGGGAAATGTAACTTACGATGATCCTTGACCTGAAGGTGAGTCTCCTGCAAAAACACTATTTTAGAGTTTAAACATTTCAAGTGCACAAAAACCTTAACAACATTACCCATACCTCTGATATACCAACTGATTGTGACGCTCCCCTTCCTATGCCGGTCCTGAGCTATTATCAGGAGTCCTTCTTTGTCTTGTAGTGTCTGTTTACCCTGTTCAGTTATTCTTAGTCTTGTGTCAGTTTAATCATTTGGTTCATACATGGCCCAGCATTCATGTTAGTTTCACGTCTCCCTCATGTGGTTGTAGTGTGTCAGTTACTCCCTTGTGTGTTTAGGTCCTTCACCCAATCAGTAGTTAATTTGTATCAGCTGTCCCTAATTTGTTTTCCTCAGTTCCTATATATAGCCAGCCTTGTCACCTTAGTCAGTGCTGGGTCATTGCATGTACTGGGTTATGTGTTCTCCCTGCCTGGATCACTTCTTGTCCTGGTTTTGTCCTCTCAGGTACAATATTCTGCATACATGCCTTTTGATTTATGTAGTACTGTTTTTCTGATTTAGCATTTTCAAGCCTTAGTTTCTATGTTACCTCTTTCATTCTGTTTGTGTTTTACTTATGCCCAAGTATAGGTGCTCTCTCTGTTAGGTTTCTTAAATACATTGTTTATGTTTTGTTTCTTCATATTATGCAGAGGTCTAAATAAATTGCATTTATAATATTTCATACAAAGTCATGTTTATTCACCTACCTGAGAGCTAATCATTACACTGATAAATCTGAGAGGTATGTCTGACCCAGGAGTGCTGAGATCTATAATGTCATTAACCATTTAAATAAATAAAATATTAAACTGGTCGTAGAAAGCCGAGGTGGGACACCCTCCCCCCAACATACCCCTAAACACAAATACACTCAAAGTCCCCATATAACCACAGAACAAAGGAGACAGCAGTGTTTCCCACAATAACCAAAAATTGTCCACTATAGCGTTGAACAACTCGGAGACCATGCAGAACAGACAAAGATAAGAGAGAGAGAGAAAAAGCCTCTCAAAACTGTTTAACAGCATGCACGTAAAAATACCATCTGCTAAATATCAGTAGGCCCTCAGTACTGAACAAACAGATGCAGAAAGCATAAGATGAGGTAGTGCTGATCAGATCAGAAATGCAAAAATACAAACTATATTAAAGCTTTTTTAACAATATCCAGTAAGATTGAAAGATAAAAATTATCTGCTATAAACAAACAATAGTGGCACTAACCTAGTTAGTGCAGCAAGCCAGAAAACCACCTAATACTGAACAGGTAGAAAATTAAGGCTGGTGAGTCTACAAATTCCAATGAGTAATGGAACACAGAAAAGCTATTGTTATTTTCCAGCTGGGCTAAGTTAGTTGATAGGCACTCTATGGTAGTTTTTTATCCCGGCGATGTCATCGGAGCACTCTGTAATTGTGTGCTCCATCTCTCCGATTGTACCTTTTTAGCTTGGATATGGTAGCATCGGTAGCAACTTTATCATTCGCCAGCTGTGACTTCAACGCTTGCAGGTTGAGCTTGATAGTAGACAAATCATCCCCGAGAGTAACCTGGAGCTACAGCAATATCTTTCCTCACCGAGGCCAGCAACTCGAGCTTGAGGGCAGCGATGTCAAGGTTAGCTTTTAACGAGACAATCTCTGCAACATCAGATGGCACACTCGAGGATGTGGTTGTAGTTTGAGAACCAGGTTGCGGTTGTGTCTGAATAGTATTGTGAGTTTTAGTTCTTTCCGGCCATTTTACGTATTCCAGAGTAAAATTTCCCAACAAGAAGTACTGCGGAGTAAGACAATACTAAATATGAGGCAAAAAAGCGCAGATGAATTACAATTTTATTCGAAATCGGCAGGAGCTTCCCAACTCACGTCCTACTCCATTAACACTCAGCAGTGCCCCCGTATTGGAATTTTTTATGTGTTGAGTGAAGCCTATGGTTGTTTACATTCCCACATTTCTTTGCAACGTAGTTTTTTTATCGTAAACCATGGGAGGGAGAGTGCCTTTTAGATTATTCACACGCCTTTATGGCCATAATGGACCAGATTATTCATTAGAGGGCAACAGAGACAACTGGAGCTTGTGCTGATGGCTCTAGGTTCTCTGAATATGCCAGTTAACACTCAGCCACCCACCAGGTTTAAAAGAAGCCCAGATGGTAAACCAATTTGTTTCCAGTGTGACAAAATGGGACACATTGCTCTTTATTGTGTGAATCTATCACTCCCACAAGGAGCAAAATCAGTAGATTTTCCCGGGATGGGACCAGCTATGACCGGGAATTCGGAAAACTAGAACCCGCCAGTAAGCAGAGCCACACATTGGTAGGGGGATCGCTGGGCTCAAATTAGGTAAATAATTTGGTATCCAAGCTTGTGGGGAACTATCCAGTGATTGATGTTAGGATGGGGGGGTGTGTTAGTACAGTCACTACTGGATACAGGGTCTATACTAACCACCATTACTGAAAGTTGTTTTCATGAACATTTTGCGCACATTAAAAAGGGTCATCTTAAGGATTGCAGGTTGTTAGGATTGAAGGCAGCCAATGGGTTAGAGATCCCATTTCTAGGATATCTTGAACTAGAATTTACTGTCATGGGAAAGTGTATGCCGCATAGAGCTGTCCTAGTTGTGAGTGACCCCTCAGATCAGGACATGAAAAGTAAGAAGGGACGCCAGGGGTATTGGTGATAAATGTTATTAATGGTTTCTATTATGAACTGTTTGAACAGTATGGATCAGATATGTTTGAAGCCCCACTAGTACAATATGCTTCCCCGGTCTGGAGACAAGCCCTTAGACATTGCCAGATGGCCAAAGCAGTAGCCCTTCCAGCTTGAGCACACAAGGTTAGAGTGCATGGTCAAACCCCATTTTGTGTTACTGCTGGCACAGTGACATTTGTTCCAGTCACATGCCCCAAAGTTTCTGGAAATAAGTTAATGGAAATCTTGGTTGAGCCACTGGGGCTGGAGGATGGTGTTTTACCAGAGGGGCTACTGGTTTCCCCATCATTGGTAATAGTAGAGAGGGCGTTGGCATATATTCCAATCACAAATGTTGGGTATTCAAATGTGCAGCTGACCCCTCGTAGAATTCTAGCTACGGTGCAGGTGGCCAAAGTTCTAGTTAACAATGAACCTCACATAGATTTCCGGGTAAATGGCCATGCCCAGGAATGTACCACTTTTGTTTCGTCACAGGCAGCCAGTTCCAGGGAACAACGGGTGGTAGACTTTCCTTCACCAAAGGGTCTAACTAAGCAAGAGCAAAGACAAGTAGAAGCCTTGTTGAAAACATACAGCACGTTGTTTGCTTAGAGTGAAATTGATGTTGGGTGTACAAATTTGATTATGCATGAAATCCCGCTGCTGGACCATACACCGGTACGGCAGCCTTACCGCCGTATCCACCCATCCCAGTACGAGTTGGTTCATGCACATATTAACCAACTATTAGAGGGACAGATTATTAGGGAAAGTAGCAGTCCCAACTCATCACCTATTGTATTAGTACAAAAAAAGTTGGAAGCCTAAGTATGTGTATAGATTATCGGCAGTGAAATACAAAAACCAGGAAATATGTTTTTCCCCTACCAAGGATAGAGGAGTTGTTGGATGCACTTACTGGCACTGAGTGGTTCTCTACTCTTGATTTGGCCAGTTACCCACCAGTTAGTCTGGTGCCAGAAAAAGACAAGGCTAAGATTGCTTTTTGTACACCATCTGGCCTTTTTTGTTTAATCAGATGCTGGAACATACTCAGAGCATGTTCCAGCGTCTGATGGAACGCATGTTTGGGGATTGATGGTTTAAATCTGTACTGTTGTACCTCAATTGTGTTATTGTGTTTTCATCTTCAGTTCGACAGCACTTGGGGAGACTGGAGGAGGGGTTTTCACGTTAACATGAACAGACCCTAAAATAAAATGATCTAAGTGTAATTTCTTTTAGAAGCGGGTGAAGTACCTTGTCCACACAGTGTCAGCTGAGGGTGTTGCCACTGACCCAGACAAAGTGGCAGTAGTGAGAGAGTGGAGGGTTCCCACTAACTTGGCTGACCTTCGCTTGTTTCTGGGGTTTGCTAGTTACTACCGGAGGTTTATGGCCGGTTTTGCCAAGATTGCTTCACCCCTCCATCGGGTAGTAACTCCGTTAGCCCCACCAGGTAAAAAGGGAAAGACTATGAGAAAACCATTGGAAGGGATAGCAAAATATGAGGTGTTTTCATCAACTCAGACGGGCACTGATCTCACCATCAACATTGGCATATGCCAACTTTACAAAGCCTTTTGTGCCGGGGATTGATGCTAGCCATGGGGGGTTGGGGGCAGTACTCTCCCAAGAGCCAGAAGGAAAGCTCAGACCGATTGCGTTTGCTAGTCGAGGTCTTAGGCCCTCTGAGAAAAACATGGAGAATTACAGCTCCATTAAGCTGGAGTTTTTATCTTAGAAGTGTACAGTAAATGTCATTTAAATAAAGCAAAATTAGGGGCTATCGAGCAGCTTTGGGCCTCCCAACTGGCTTCCTTTGACCTGTCTCTAAAATACTGTCTGGTAGCCAGGAATGG
The DNA here is from genome assembly GCA_016801145.1 of Umbra pygmaea. Lineage (NCBI taxonomy): Eukaryota > Metazoa > Chordata > Actinopteri > Esociformes > Umbridae > Umbra > Umbra pygmaea. The sequence continues at coordinate 5,631 of JACXGM010016489.1, read as the reverse complement.
GAATGCGGATGCACTATCTCGACAATATGTGAAGGCTGGGCTGCTGGAGGAGAAGGGGGCAAGCGAAGACAAGGAGCAGGTGAGAAAGTGTCCATTTACGCAAGGAGAGGTTTCTGCTTTTCCTGGATGTTCGCAGGCTGACCTAAGCATGTTGTAGAAACAGGAACCGATCATCGGACCATTCCTGACGTATTGGCAGAGGACTACAGCTCCAGGCCCGGGGAAAAGGGATGTATTGCCTGTACAGTGCCTTGTGAAAGTATTCGGCTCCCTTGAACATTTCTACCTTTTACCACATTTCAGGCTTCAAACATAAAGATATAAAACAATTTTTTTGTGAAGAAGCAACAACAAGTGGGACACAATCATGAAGTGGAACGAAATTTATTGGATATTTCAAACTTTTTTAACAAATAAATAACTGACAAATTGGGCGAGCAATATTATTCAGCCCCTTAACTTTCAGTGCAGCAAACTCTCTCCAGAAGTTCAGTGAGGATCTCTGAATGATCCAATGTTGACCTGAATGACTAATGATGATAAATAGAATCCACCTGTATGTAATCAAGTCTCCGTATAAATGCACCTGCTCTGTGATAGTCTCAGAGGTCTGTTGAAAGCACAGAGAGCATCATGAAGAACAAGGAACACACCAGGCAGGTCTGATATACTGTTGTGGAGAAGTTCAAAGCTGGATTTGGATACAGAAAGATTTCCCAAGCATTAATCATCTCAAGCACTGTGCAAGCGATAATATTGAAATGGAAGGAGTATCAGACCACTGCAAATCTACCAAGACCTGGCCATCCCTCTAAACACTCAGCTCATACAAGGAGAAGACTGATCAGAGATGCAGCCAAGAGGCCCATGATCACTCTGGCTGAACTGCAGAGATCTACAGCTGATGTGGGCGAGTCTGTCCATAGGACAACAATCAGTCGTATACTGCACAAATCTGGCCTTTATGGAAGAGTGGCAAGAAGAAAGCCATTTCTGAAAGATATCCATAAAAGTGTCGTTTAGAGTTTGCCACAAGCCACCTGGGAGACACACCAAACATGTGGAAGAAGGTGCTCTAGTCAGACGAAACCAAAATCGAACATTTTGGCAACAATGCAAAACGTTATGTTTGGCGTAAAAGCAACAGAGCTCATCACACTGAACACACCATCCCCACTGTCAAACATGGTGGTGGCAGCATCCTGGTTTGGGCCTGCTTCTCTTCAGCAGGGACAGGGAAGATGGCTAAAATTGATGGGAAGATGGATGGAGCCAAATACAGGACCATTCTGGAAGAACCTGATGGACTCTGCAAAAGACCTGAGACTGGGACAGAGATTTGTCTTCCAACAAGACAGTGATCCTAAACATAAAGCAAAATCTACAATGGAATGGTTCACAAATAAACATATCCAGGTGTTAGAATGGCCAAGTCAAAGTCCAGACCTGAATCCAATCGAGAATCTGTGGAAAGAACTGAAAACTGCTGTTCACAAACGCTCTCCATCCAACCTCACTGAGCTCGAGCTGTTTTGCAGGGAGGAATGGGCAAAAATGTCAGTCTCTTGATGTGCAAAACTGAGAGACCTACCCCAAGCGACTTACAGCTGTAATTGCAGCAAAACGTGGCGCTACAAAGTATTAACTTAAGGGGGCTGAACACTTTTGCATTCCCAATTTTTCAGTTTTTTATTTGTTAAAAAAGTTTGAAATATCCAATAAATTTCGTTCCACTTCATGATTGTGTCCCACTTGTTGTTGATTCTTCACAAAACATTACAGTTTCATATCTTTATGTTTGAAACCTGAAATGTGTCAAAAGGTCGAAAAGTTCAAGGGGGGCGAATATTTTCGCAAGGCACTGTATGGTACAAAGGAACTGGTGCGTCAGTGGGAATGTCTGGAAAAGGAGGCTGTTTTGTAGAATCATGTTTATGCTCCAGAAGGAGGGAAGGAAAATATCCAAAGATGTGGAGAGGTGGTGCAGAGAGTGTACGCGGTGTATATTAGCTAAAGTAGTGCAACACAAAGTTAAACCCTTTATGGGGAGTCTTCTCCCTCCTGTACGCAGAGACAGCTAGCGATGGGGGAGAGAATGTTCTTGTTATAACTGATGTATTTTCAAAGTACACAAAGGCAATTCCAAGCAGGAATCAGCGGGCCAGCACGGTGGCCGACATGTTGGTTAAACACTGGTTTCATCCATTCAGACCAGGGGCAGAACATTGAGAGCCACTTAATCAAACAACTTTGTCAGCTGTATGATATACAGAAGAGCCGCACAACCCCTTATCGTCCTCAGGGTTATGGGCAGCGCTTCAACAGGACCCTCCATGATTTGTTGTGCACCTTGTCACCAGATCAAAAGAGGCGTTGGCCACGACATCTCCATCAGGTATCCTATGCCTATAACAACGCTGTTAACCTCCCCCCCCAAAAAAACTGGACTAGAATCATAGTTCACAAGTCCAATATATATGTCATATATCTACAGAAAGCTTTGACACTCAGAAATGTAGCAAATGTCTCCATTGTACAGTAGCTATAAGAAAAATAATCATTTCACCTCATAAAATGAGCTACGTGCCTTGTACACATGCATCTTAAGATTTAATGTTGACTAGAAACATGGCTAACAACCTTAACTTTTAGGATAAATACATACAAGTTGTGTATAGCTTAAAAAGTAAGGAATCTAGCAGATGTCTCCGTTTATCAATATCTATAATGACAATATTATAACACGGCATAATGTGAGCTATGTGCATAGTAAACAATTACATTATTTTTTTAGCCTCATAAAAAATACAATGTGGAATAAAATCAAAGCTAACAAAAGCAATATTTAGGTTATATATACAACTTCCATTTCTTTAAAAAAAAACATAACCTTGGGAATTTAGCAAATGTCTCGGTTTAACTATAGCTATTACAATGAGATAATTATCAGTCATAGTGTGACGTACATAGCCAGTAACAAAAGTGATTAGCTTGTACACTCAGCTGGAAAAATTAAATGTATATTAGAAACATGGCTACAACTTTATTTTTTAGGTTATATTAACCTGTCTAATATGTCCTTAAAGCTTAGGATCTTGGGGTTCTAACAAATATCTTGGTTTAGTGTAGCAAGTTAGACAGAGATATTTTAATTCAGAAATTGTTAGTCTGTCTGCTGACCCGACTGCAAACGTCATCCCGCTGCGTTTCTAGTGAAAATATACTTTCATTATTAAAAACTATAGCTCATTGGATGTTCACCACATCATTCCAAAACTTTAGACATAAGTTGCAACCCCATGGAACACATGAATAGATGTGATTCCAGGACCCTATTGCAATATTTGGCATTGTAGTCTTTCAGAGAGGATGTAGAAAAATTAAAACAAAAAGTAATTATGCATTTTCATCTTGTGCCATATTCACTGTGTACATTTATTCTAAATACATTTTACATATCCATAAAATGCAAAGGCTTTCCTTTTAAAAAACATCAACCATATGAATGTACTTGCTTCAGGTCCAGTGCTACAAGAGGTTAACTTTGGGTATGTTTTTTAGGCAGAATTTGACAATCAGGGGGCTTAAGAGATCAATCAGTCCACAGGTATGACACCCTATTATCTGATGTTTGGCAGAGAACACTGGCTGCCGGTTGACTTCTTGTTGGAGGGGATGAAGATGACAGGGAGCAAGGTGGAGTAGAATTTTGGGTGCAGGAGCACCAAAAGTGCCTGAATGATGCATATAACCATGTGCAGCAGCAACTAACCGCAAGAAGAACTGCCGGGATCAGTGGTATCAAAGTCAGGTGAGCGATCCGCTATTGCAAGAGGGAGAAGGTAGGGGGTTTAAGCTAGTGTCCCTGGTACATAAAAGGAGGGGGGAAATATGTTTTTGGTATAGCTTTTGCTCCTAAGCAATGTATGATGCGGATCAAGTTGACGTCTGGCAAATGTGTGGTAAACTAATGTGTTTGTTGTATATTATGGATATGTGTATTGTTGTTTTGCAGTGTATAGGGAGAAGCCATTGCTGCTCTCACATTTGGTTTAATTTACCCATGTACCAATTTGGGGAAAACAGACTCGACCCATTGATCAATGAACGGTTCGATTTGCATGTAGGGACCCTCATTATGCTACCGTGGAAGTGTGGGCCATTTAGAGCCTTGTTAGTGGTATAAAATAGTGATTTATTTTTACTTCATCCATGCCCTCACAACTAGTGTTATAAGGTAATTATCAGTCTGCACTAAAACTGGATACATTTGATTATCATGAAAACATATCCCAGAGAACGGGCGACTCGATAACCATGTGTTATTAACCTAGGTTAATCTCTTTGTAACGTTCCACTTGTAGAATGGATAGAGACAAGCGCGAAGGTTGCAATTCACAAATAATACTTTATTTAAATAAGAAAACAAAACTGCCACGAGGGGCTTTCCAAATATAACTGGGAGAAACACACAGGAACGCGTACAGGAAACATTGATCGACAAGGGGAGAACACATGGCTATATACAGAGACAACTAATTACTAATGCAAACCACCCGTGACTAACAATGACCCAACTAATAATCAAAATCTACCTATGACAACACTAGACACACGAGGGCAGACAGAGGGATAACAGAGACAACACTTACAAAACCCTAACCCATGTGTGACACTCTTGCCAGAATTGTCCTTTAACTTGTGTCAGTGTCTAATTATACTTTATAAAACGGGTCCGGTGATATCTGCAATTTGATTGGCTAAAATTGCATTCCAAGCCTATGACAATTCCCTGATATCCGCACTGTAGAATGTTGCCTTTTCACTGAAGTGCTTATTATGTAATCAAAAAGTATCACTATGCCCCCCTGAGGAGCTGAACAAAATAAAAAACATGGCGGACAATTCCTCTTGCTTTAAATCTCAACACACTTCCAAATAAGACCATCTAAAAAATAAAAACGATTTTAACATTCGCTTACCACAAAAAGATTGTCAAGGTTTTATGACATCTAATCTTTTTTGTAATAAAGTGTGTTTTCGTGACGAAGCGATAGCTAGCTAGTGGCTCGTTAGCCTAATGTCTGACCTACCACTCACATTACAAACACTGAGTTTTCCCCATATCACGGGGTTGGGTTGTTTGTCCATCTAACCCTAGACGCCTTTCTTCATATTTTAAAATATCAAGAAATAGCCTTCAGTTGACATCTTTATTATAAAAAAGAGGAATTACGATAGACTACCCGTTCTACCGGCGAAATTAAGATAGGCTACTTCTCTATGAAAACGGTTATTTGAATAAGACTTACAAGTTGCCTGAAATTATTGTTCTTCCTATGTTTTATACAGTATATATTTTCTGTAAATTGTTGAGGCATATAGCCTACAATTGTTTTCCTACACGTTGTTAGCAAATGAAATGATTTTTCATTTTATTTTTTATTTAACCTTTATTTAACCAGGTGGGCTCGTTGAGAACAAATTCTCATTTAAAACGGCGACCTGGCCAAGATAAAGCAAAGGTGCAAGTACAGACAGAGTTACACATGAATACAAATACACAAGAATAACACAAAGGGTCGGGTAAGGGAGAAAGATAGAAAAGTGCAGTTGAATGTGCAGTTGAAT
>JACXGM010016488.1:0-20434 GCA_016801145.1 Umbra pygmaea | reverse complement strand
GTTTGCAAAATACTTCTGTTCCTTAAAATGGAACCTTACGTTTTCTTCTGTGAGTTTTTAATGGCAGATCGCAAACGACTTGAAAGGTGCATATACTGCCACCTACTGTACAGGAGTGTAAGGCCAAGCAAGGATGTTGGATTTAAATTACTCCTGCCTCTCTAACCGGTAGGCGTGGCTTGGGAGTGGCTTCGTAGAGTACTGAAGCAAGTGCATTCTGGGAGTTGTTGTATTTCATCCAATTTCACCCAAACTACATTTTCTGGCTTTTCTTGAACCAGAATTCACCAACTTATGAACTTTATAAAATTTTTAATACATAAAAGACCCATTTCAAATATATATTAATCTGTCCAGCTGTGAAGTATTCCTTTAACTTACCTGTTTGTATATTTTGTCTGAATACATTTGCCTAACAAAAAACTGTATGTCTTTTCTTAATTTTATGATGACTCTTTGCGATCACTGAGTGAAGCATTATCTACCCAAAACAGTTCAGTGCCTGGAATGATGGACTAACGAGTAGTCAGAAACACTTGTTAATTTACCAGAGATGTTATGTGGCACTTAAATAATGATGCTTTTGGGAAACGCACTGATAAAATAACACGGCACTTACGTACATCTTACGATCATCTTAGTGCTATGGGAAACCGGGCCCTGGTATGTTGCATCACTTCCTGTACGGGAACAGTAAGGAGTGGGAATGCAGAGCACAACAGAGTGGTCAGCCCAGTACATCAGGAGGACCAAACACACCCCCTTCCAGGAGCTCTACTTCACATAGTGCCATCAAAGCACCCACCGCCATAAGACTATTCAATAGCTGAACTCACACATACAGATAATGTATTACCCTGCTGCTAACTCTTATAATCCCTGTGTAAACACTTATTATTTTGCTGCTGGTAACATTGGCAGTTCTTGGATTTTCAAAATAGTGGGGCCATAGAGGGGCAGTCATTTTTAAAAAGGGGCCAACACAAGCTAGTTGGTTCTGGGGGCCTTCTACTATGGAAACCTTTATTTTGAAAATGGCTGTTAAAAACTCTGTTTTGGAAGTATTTACCAAAAGGGATTTTCCATTTGAAAAAATGCATTCAAAAGTAATTTACATTGCCTTAGGGAATGTATATATTTTATTCTCTTTTGAATTAACAATTGACAATAGGAAACATAAAATAATTAAATAAGTGATTCACAAAAGAAAATTATATATTAAAGAAAACATCTTGTTTACAAATCACTGTTCCCTTCAGATGAGAACGTTTTTTTCACTGCAAGAGCTTCAATATACAGATACATTTCTGAGCAGTTTTCTTTCCTTGAAAGAAACACTGAAGAGATTGCTAACTACAAATTAAATTGTAATAAAATGTGACACAAAAGGCACACCTCCTAATCACTGGATGGATCCAGTGTTGCCAACTAAGCGATTTAGATTTATCGACTTTTCAGACGTCTTTAGTGACTTGAGAGAGAAAGCTTGTGGTTTAGACAGCATTAAAAATGAAATGCTCACATGCAGCACCCCAGAGGTGCAGGCTGCAGTATTAAAGTTGTTCAATTTGGTACTACAGTCAGGATGTTTTCCTAACATCTGGTGCAAACGGCTCATTTCCCCCATTCATAAGAGTAGGGACAAATCAGACCCTAATAACTACCGTGGCATCTCTGTCAGCAGCTGTCTAGGCAAATTATTTTGCTAGATTTCCTTGAGGAACACTGTATCAGTCAGATTGTAAAAGTCAGATTGGTTTCCTCCCAAAACACCGCACCACTGATCATGTCTATACCCTTCACACCTTAATTAACAAACATGTACACCAAACTAAAAATGGTAAAATATTCTTGTTTCATTGATTTCAAAAAAGCTTTTGATTATATTTGGCATGAAGGTCTTTTTTACAGACTTCTCCAGTGTGGTATAGGGGGCAAAATGTATGATCTGGTTAAATCTATGTATTTAGAAAATATGTGTGCTGTTACAATTGGCAACAAACAAACTGATTTCTTCACCCAGAGAAGAGGTGTTCGGCAGGGTTGCAATTTAAGTCCAACATTATTTAAACGTGCAATATGTAATTTTTGGCCACCAGGGGGCTCTCAATCAAAACAATAGCAAAAGATGTACTTGGATGACGTCGGGAGGTTGTGTGGGATCACGGGTTTTGTTATCGTCATCAATGACAACCTTCCAATCTAGCGTCTCCGGCAGAAAAAATGTTCACTGACAAAATAATGTATTGTTAAAAATATTATAACTTTATTCACGTTATGTTTGGCGGCTCCCTGGAACATAGAGCAACTATATTATATGATGTCATTGACGGGCGACAAAAAGAAACGTCCCGTGTCTTCAAATTAAATTCCAAATTTCTCTGGATTTGAAAGTTGGTGGAAACATTTAGGATAATGTAAGTACACAACTAAGAAATATATATAATATATGTATAGTGAAGTTTTCTTTCAATGCAAAGTATGTATTTTGTTATTGTTTTGATTGATATTACATATTGTATCTTTAATATGTAGATCAATGAGCTTGCTGTTGAGGACAAACACCCAACAGAATCTTTACATGCAGAGTTCTGCAGATACATTTTACACGTACACAGAAACACACCAACAAATGCATGCAGAGCAGAATTAGATACCCACTGATAATTTACATCCAAAAAAGGACACTGAACTTTTTTAACCACCTGAAATCCAGCCCATAAGACACACTTCACCCCAAAGCCCTCCAAACTCAAGAGTCCCCTATGTCAGTTGGTACTGAGGCAAACCACCCCAACTCAGAGACAGTCTGAGCAGCTTCACAACAACACTGCCTTCCAAACACCAATCAGAGTCAACCAAATTATAGCATAAAGCAAAGAAACCTATCTGGAACATTGAAAAGAAGAAACTAAAAGCCAAAGTAGACTAGAATGTTATCTGACCCTAAACAGACATTATAAATATCTAGAATATCTATCTACTGTCAGAGATAGAAAGCAAAGACAGATCCTAACCAGGTACAGGCTCAGTGATCACAATTTGGCAATTGAAACAGGAAGACAACCAAAAAGAAAACAGAGCATGTGATCACTGTTTGACAGGTGAGGTTGAGACAGAGATGCACTTTCTCCTAAAATGTAAAGCATTCAAAGAAACAAGGGACATTTACTATAACATATTAAATTATCTAATCCCAAATTTCATCCCAAAGATCTTAATGACGTTTCAAAACTAAACATTATCCTGGGAGAAGGAGGCAGGACATATCTTGCTGCCCAATATGAGAGAGAGAGAGAGAGAGAGAGAGAGAGAGAGAGAGATAATACAGTACTCACACAATACCACAAAGTTTTGATAATATTATAAACAAAAATGGAAAACAAGTTCTCCAGATATGCAAAACACACTTATACATCGTAAATGGAAGGACCCGTGGTGACTCTCTAGGTAGAATGACCTATTCCTCTGTTTTAGGTAACAGTATGTTGGATTATACTATAACTGATATCGACCCAGAGGATATCAATGCCTTTGTAGTTCTACCACAACTTCCCTTTACAGATCACTGCCAAACAACACTTTATCTAAATAAGTCTACTAAATATAAAATTGTACCAGAATCAGAAACCAGCAAAATGTACGATCTCCATCAAAAATATATATGGAAAAAATGTAGCAACATAGAGGATTATTTAACTGCACTTTGCAATACAGAAATCAATTTAAAACTTAATATCTTCAGACTTACTATATACCCATGCACAAAAGAGTAAATTTGGCTACACAGCATTTAAACAATATATTTGATGAATTAGCTACAAAATCAAATCTCAAAATAATGATTTATAGAAACAAAATAACAAAACACAAACCTTCAAAAGAAAAATGGTTTGATAATGAATGTGTTCATGCAAGAAAACAAATAAGACTACTATCTAACCAAAAACACAGAGAACCCCATGAGAATCAAATACGGGACCAATACCATCAGGCACTAAAACACTACAAAATACTAATCAATAAGTAAAAAGAGCTTTACAGATCTGAAGAACTTAATAAAATAGAAGAAGCCATTGACCAAAACGTCTTCTGGAATTTATGGAATAAATTCAGTCCAAGAAAAACTAAAGATAAATTAACAATACAGAATGGTTTGATCTGAAAAAATCACTTTGAATTTTTATATAAGAATATTGATTACAGTACAATCACCCCCCAACAACACTCAATAGTGGAAAATCTTCACCAGTTAGAAGAAAAGGTAAAAGACTATCAAAACCCCCTAGATACAGAAATAACACTAGTGGAAATACAGAGCCAACTGTAGGCTCTGAAGGCTGGAAAGACTTGTGGAGTGGACAGCATCTGCCCTGAGATGCTAAAGCACAGTAGCCCTCCACTGCAAGCAGCCCTCCACAAGCTGTTCAACCTTGCTCTGGGGTCTGGTTATATACCTGAGATCTGGAAACATGGACTCATCACCCCTATTTTCAAAAGCGGTGACAGATTAGACCCTAACAATTACAGAGGCATTTGTGTAAACAGTAGTATGGGGAAGGTTTTCTGCAGTATTATTAATACCAGAATACTGTCCTTCCTTATCAAGCACAACGTCCTAAGTAAAAATCAAATTGGCTTTTTACCAAAATATCGCACGTCAGACCACATTTACACTCTGCACACCCTTATCAAAAACTACACCAGAATTAAAAAAGGGAAAATATTTGCATGATTTATAGACTTTAAAAAAGCATTTGACTCAATTTGGCATGATGGGCTATTTTCTAAACTTATTGAAAGCGGTATAGGGGGTAAAGTTTATGACACTATTAAATCATTGTACACAGAAAATAAATGTGCAGTAAAATAGGCTCCAAAAGAACAAAATTCTTTAAACAAGAGCATGGAGTTAGACAGGGATGCAGTTTGAGTCCAACTCTGTTTAATATCTACATCAATGAACTAGCAGCAATGTTGGAACAATCTGCAGCCCCAGGTCTCACACTGCATGATACCAACATCAAGTTCCTGCTCTATGCCGATGATCTAGTTCTGTTGTCCCCAACAGAAGAGGGATTACAACAGAGCCTGTCCGTCCTAGCGCAGTACTGTCAGAATTGGGCACTGACAGTCAATCTGAAAAAGACCAGTGTTATGGTATTTCAGAGAAGAGCCAGATCTCTGGGAAATGGCCAGATTTACAACTTCACTCTGGGCAACACCAGACTAGAACAAAAGGGTTCATATAATTACTTAGGGGTTGAAATTAGTGCATCAGGGAGTTTCAACCTGGCCAAAAACATACTGTGTAATAAAGCTCGGAGAGCTTTGTATACAATCAAATGCAAATATGGGAAAACAAATATCCCCGCAAGAATTTGGCTAAAAATCTACAATTTTCTGATAACACCAATTATGCTTTACGGAAACAAAGTTTGGGGCCCGATTTCGAAACCAGAATTTAAAAACTGGGATAAAACTCCCACTGAAAAATTACAATTGGAGTTCTGTAAAATTATCCTAAAAGTTCGCCCAAACACCCCAAACAATGCATGCAGAGCAGAACTCGGAATATTCCCTCTGAAAATTCAAATCCAAAAAAGGTCAATTACATTTTGGCAGCATTTAAATCAAGCTGATAAAAATTCCATTGCATACAAAGCTCTCCTGAGCAACCAGCAGTGTTCAGATGTCCACCCCCTGGACCAGCTGGCTCAGAGGTACACTGAGCTGAACACAGTCAGTAGTAGACAGACAGGTAGAGAAAGAGATGGGTACACTAAGCCTCAGAGCTGCCACAGACACAATCCTTCTTCAATCAAAAGATTTGAAACTAAATTAAAAGACGAGTATAAAGAACAATGGCAAAATGAAAATAAAATACAACACAAGCTCCTCTGTTATCAATCCCTGAACAGAGATATCACATTGGCTGAATATCTCAAAACAAAAAATCCAAAAGAAATACAAATTTTAACAAAATACAGAGTGAGTGACCATGAGCTGGAAATTGAAAGAGGTCGATATTTAAAAGAGTGGAGACCAAGAGAGGAACGTATTTGTACACACTGCCTCCAGGATATTGAAACTGAATTACATTTCCTAAATACATGTCCCAAATACGAAGACTAAAGAATTAAATATTTTCAAAAATTTGAAAAGCATATACCAGGCTTCACAACCTACACTGATGACAGAAAGCTTTATTTTTTATTAGGAGAAGATAAAAGCACAGCATGGCTAGCAGCTAAATATGTCTTCTCCTGCCACAATACAAGGCTAAATTAATATAAAATATTATCATTTTTTTATTTATTATTATATATATACCTTATATTATGTTTCTATTATCATTTCAAAGTACCCTTTGAGAGACATATACATACTTTGTATATATTTTTGTATATGCAATTATATCATAACTATCTTGTGTTGTGTGCAGAATCTTATTTCAGTGGACGTGATGACATCACAAATATGTTAATTAGAGTATGACGTAATCTAGTGACTTTTGGATAATTTTTTAGCAGGTTTTGGCTACTTTCCATTGAAAATAGTTGGCAACACTGGATGGATCTCTAAAAGTTACATTAAAGCCCAAGAAGGTGAATCATTTCAAGAGCTGCTGTTTTTTCAGTACATCTAACTGCATCATTATCTAGATGCCTGTATATGCCCTTACAGGGTGTCAATGAGGATGTTTACCCCTTTATCTGTGTGATCCAGGCCTAGATGTTAAAGTGTTATGTTAGGCCTCATTCATTTTCCTTTTGAACCATAATTCTGATAATTGTTTTGGTGACAGTTACATTACACCCCAAAATGAACTCTAAGCAATTTCCACATAAAATCAGTTCTTGGTTTTACAAATGTAGAATAATTGTGATTTACCTGAAACACATTTCAGGTTTCAAAAGCCTAAAACATGTTGTTGTTTTAGGGGTGACTACATCTCCTGAATTATATGGCTTTTGCAGACAACTAGACAGCCAAAAACATTAAAGAAATGGAACCTACAGTAATTAAACTTGCTAGGTAGCCACGTTTATATCAGCAATGAAGATAAACTTTGCTAGCTTACTGCAGCAGCTCCGCTGATAAGAGCATTTCAAAGAAATACTTACTGTAAATGGTCGGTTTTTGCAACTTTTTTTTTCTGATGTAATTCGCTGCGTCCTGCACAGTGCATGAGCACTGATGCCTGATGGGTCGTTTAAGAACGAACAGCTCTTTTTAGTGAACGATGGGAACCAAATCGCATTGGTGAACAGAGCCTTTAATTTGGCTCAATCCATTGATATCTTTTATTTTAGGTCAACAAAGATTAATTGCAGATAATTTCCAAAAGTATTAACGACAGTTTGTATATGCCCACTGCAGAAACAGCACAAGGTAGGAGCGCATCATTGCTTTTTGATGGCATTTTTCAGGTAGGGAAACTTCAGGTAAAACAATTAACAGGAAATCTTTTTTACATTTTTGACGGTGTATTTAAAGCTATGCTTTTCAACTTTACACTGTAGTTGTGGCTATTTTGCAATTTTGGGGTTATTTGAAAATATAAATAAACAAAGAGCCATTCGAGAGCAATGAACAGACTCTTTCAGGTGAACACAAGATCCAGCTCAACGAAAAAACTTGGAATGGCATGCCCATCATAGACAACCGATTTGTCCTTTACCATTGTTGGGTCTCTGCCAGGGAGGTATAGACGAAAGGTTTGCATGGTCTAACAACTTTGGTCATCAACATCTAATGTAGCACACTGTCTAAAAGTCCCAAAATAGCGAAGGTAAATTATCCAATGTTGGAGTGACATCAGAGGGGCACTCAGGGGACCAATCAGATTTCAGGTGGGGCAAGTGCCCCAGTGGCCCTCCCACTAGAACCGCTAATGACGCCCGGGTCGCTAGCTGGCATACCTGTAAAAATGCAAACCCAGCACGCTACAGCCATGGAAACAGCAAACAAACAAACGAGATCAACAGAGACAGATTCTACCCAACCTAAAAAAAACTCCATGTTTCTAAACAGTTGCATGACCAGAGAGGTAGTAAAACACGGTTCGCTTGTCATGGTTGCAATGATCTTGTTGTTAAGCTGAATTCACACCAGACACAGCAAAAAATCCCTGTACGGCATCGTAATGCAGACATGTGTACACTGCAATCACCATGCTAATCAATCTTCCGCATCTACGAGATAGTAGGCAAAATTGCATACAACTGTTGACCTCCAGCAAGGCGACTGACAGGAGCTGTTTTCAGTTTAGTTTTCGTATTGTCAATGAATACTATCTACTGAGATGTCAAAGCTTGTCTTGCAATCTCACACACCCATAGATGAAAGCGACATATTAGTTCTTTCTCGGAGGTAAATCAACTTCCGGTTCTGGCACCGTACGGCAAAGCACTGCACAAGTTGGATTATTTCAACTCTTGCGACACACCCGCCGCACCGCATCCACATTTTGCCGGTTCCGGTAGATTTGCTGCAGCGGTGCGCATTGCTTCCTATTGAAATGAATGGACTTCCGCCGCAATGCAACCAGTTTGCCGGATCTGGTGTGAATCCAGCTTTAGTTTCGATTCTGGGGAGGAGGAGGCAGAGGGAGACGTTTCAGGTATTTTGAAATTTTGACTGCAGTACCCATTTTAAAAGCCAGGCTGTCAGTATTACATTTTGGACCTTTGTCTTGATTTTTTAAATCAATTATTTAGTCTTGTTTTGGCTTTACACAGTCCTGTACATATATATTAGTAACCATGCTCTTAATTCAAACGTTTTTAAAAATCGCTAGTTTGCTACACAAACGTTACATTGCTGATTTGTACAACAGTCCCGCATTTCTCTGACTAGCCTTGAATGGACTCCATGCATGTCTACAGTTTTAACTAAACTCTATTAGCAGCTAATTTATTTTTGATATCTTGGAAGTTTGTGGTCAACACTTGTTGCTTATGGTGATGTAGTAGCCAGCTAGCGACGATGTATGATAACGTAACTGTAACCAAGTGGTGTCTTGGTTTCATAGGGGTGTTTTCATCCGTATCCCTTACCACTTGCTTTCGAGGGACAAGGGCTAGGAGTAAGATGAAGGGGTAGGGGAAGGGGTAAGACAGAGAAATGGGATTCACTCTAAGTGTGGAATGGGGGTTGCTATTGAACAAGACTGTGTGGGCAATATACTTGAAAATGCATGCCTCATAATCATTCTCCCTTTTTTATTGATCAAAACAAGATTAGAGGCAGAGTACTGTAGGAGCATTAACTAGGCCAATGTACTGGTGAAGGGATAGATGAAATAGGCTGATAGACGTAAAATTTGCAACAGTAGTTTATTTGTATTCATTGTGTGGATGCTTTAATTTGTAGTTTGATTTGATAAACTTAAATTTAAAGTACTTTTAAATAAGATATGGCTGTATCTTTGCCTATTCCTGACTATCAGCTGCAGCAAGTTGCAAGTGTGTCTGCGTTAGCCAGGGTGCATGTCAAAACAACAATATTCATATTGAGCCAAAAGCTATGCAAAACATATTCACAAGCCTATTTCTCATTATCTACTCAAACTATTAAAAATGGAGAAATACAAGCAAACAATTTGAGGAGAGTGGGAAAAGGAAGGAGAGAGGTTCATACTTATCACATCCTAGTACTGGAACCAACAGAAAAGCAAGGGCAATAAACTTGTCTTGCTTTTATAAACATCTGGTTAAATTTGAATTCAAACTGAGTTTGTTTGACCAATCAAGTATCTTTATTGTGTGGTCAGACTTCACTATTTCACAGAGTTGAGAGAATGGGGGATGGGGGGTTCCCCATGACGTAATGGGCTAAGTGGCTGCATTGCAGGACAGTCTACGTCACGATGGTTGGGAGAACAGTGCGAAAAGAATTGGCGGCTCGGGCGACATGTTGCTGGAAGAACCATTTGCGCTGCCCTTGTCATCCCAAAGATCTGTACAAGGAGTTGTGGAGCTGCCGACAACACAGGATTAGCGAAAATGGGAAGGGAGGAAAATTGGGAAAAATCACTACAACAAAAAAAAGACAAAGAATCAAAAGAATGGGGGATGACGAGAGTTTCCGTCCATCACAAAACAATGATTGGAGAAAGTGTTGATTGTTTTTTTCTAAAGACATGCTACTTAGGGACTCAGGGCATTTTTAGGCTACGAGAGAAGAGCAATAAACTATAAAAAATTCTATACTGTTGTCTTGATTACATAATAATTATTATGAAATAACCCGAAAATCTAAGCTCTGACTTGGGAGCCGAACAGGTCTGGATCCAGTATGTCTGCTTTATTTTCAGATCTCGATTGTGTCTGCCATAACTGCGATGGGAGTCGGATATCTGCATTTATAATATATTTATCGCCTGGACCCGATTTGATCACTACCTTTCGTAATTGCAAAACAGTTTTATAGGCCCCTTATTTTAGTCCAGATGTAGTATATGGTATTAACAATAATGTAATATGTTTATTTCAAGCAAAAGATCTATGAGGGTGGGAGGCAATTCACATCCAAATAGCAGTTCTGGAAGGTTATTCTGACATCCTGCAAAGAAATTCAAGCATCAACTCTATAAACTCACAAGTTCAATGTATGCAAGATTTGTGAAGGTGATATCAAAGAACGGGTCTTATCTTAACATGTAACTTGCCATGTTAAGATGTGTTTGATTAAAATAGCTTTTGATTTTAGTAAATAATTCAGAAAATATAACAAAGTACCATTTTCAGTTCTTTACAAACTATAATATGTTTTGAAACTTTATTGTGCATAATAATTTGAAAGGGTGCATTTTGAGTTTTTTTTTTTTAAATACTTTTTTCATTATGTGTTTTGTTCAATGAAATTCGATTTAACCCCTAACAGTTGGTGACTTGAAAATTATACTGACTGTCATTTGCATTGACTATTTTGGAAAATCACTGTAAAATATAATTTGCATAATAATTTGGAACGCGGTGTAGTCATGGTTGTCATGCTCAACGTAAAAATATTTTATCAGATGTGCCTTTCATTTAGACGGCGACTGTGTTTTTGGGGCTTAAAAAAGCCAAAAAGTTAAATATATTTAAAAAAACGCTCCAGCGTCCAGAAGTAGAAGGAAAGCTGTAAGCAGGCGCACGGACATGGTGGTATTGTGTAACATTGCTTCACACTAACACCTAGCTGCCTGGAGTGCAAACTACATCAAATTTCACAAACTTTTTTACGCACTGCTCCCCAGGAGGGGAGTGGGATGTCAAACCCACTGCACAGGACACCCTGAGGTCTGCAAAAGAGGTATTGGGTCATAGGTGCGAGCAAGGACACAGAGACAACAGGGTACCGTTTTCAATTCGGGAGGACGAGCACATGCAGCTTTCAGTCCCATAGAAACCACATGTCTAAAAATTTACAAGACAATCGAAGCTGTCATTTTGACAATGAGGTGTGAGAGACAGGCAGGCAATTTTCACTAGTGGGGGGGAGTTCACAGACATTAAAGCACGTTCTGCGCTTCAAGTCTATTTTTCTCGTCAGCGCAATTGTTGCTGAGGCGAGCAGATCTACAAAAATTACTTCATAATCTAATATAAATTCCCGAAACAAGTATGACACATCCATACACTCGCACTGGATGAGATATTCTCATACTGAATAGTGCCCCTAGCACTAACCTAATGAGTTTTTTACTATTTTGTCTCTATAATACTTTGATTTAATTTCTTATACGTTAAAACGAAGTCTGTTGAGCCACTATTCTAGCTTTTTTCAAGGGTTTAGCCTCCTGTTCCACTTCCAATGGTCTATAATAATTCAACAATGGTATTACACGTTTATAATTAAACAAGTGACAGTAGTTTAAATTACTATCTTGTCTCTAAAATACATGTATTTTTTAAATGTCAAAACAAAATCTGCTGTGCATATAGCAAATCTTTAATCGTAAGAATATCAAAGGCACAGACAGGAGAATACCATGCTACAATTAATAAAACTATGAATTTTGTTTTCGTTCCTGGTTTTCAGTTAATAAAACACTTTAGTATTTGTAGTAACTGCAGTATTGCAGTTACATTGAAGTATAAGCATTTGACCAACTGGAATATTCTGTATGAGGTGTCTATGATAATTATTGTCTGCCCATAAATGTGTGTTATACTCTGCGGCTTGAGGTAGATGGTAGTTTCCAAAATATCAATGTTTTTATAAATGGTACTGTCTAAAAAGCTAGATCTCTCTCTGCTGTACATTGTAAATTTGGATCTGATGAGTTAAGAGAGAAACTCTGTGAGGCAAATATATGTGGCATTCCAGATCAGTAGGATATAATCTATAGGCTATATATTTTCAAAGAACGACATGATGGTGGAATTTTTAAAAATATAGCTAATGTTATTAAACACATGCAATCTCCCGAGCCACGGGTCGTCTGAGCCCAGAGTGTTTTGAAAGTCTGGTGACGTGCTTTTCAAGTCCAGTGAGGTTTGTAGCCTACATTCTCCAATCCGTGATAAGCGCGGTCTGGCCCGGCCTTATAGTCGAAAAGGGGCATAGTCTAATACATCATCAATGTAGTCACACACTGGCCCTCATTTTTCAAACGTGCATAGAAACCAGCGTAGATCTGAGCATAGAACTCATCTTACGATGGGGCTCAATGTGAGATTTCCAAAATGTTGTACAAATGAACGGGTGTTGATAAATCATACTGTTGAAATCAATTGTAATAAAAATTTTGCGTTCACATACACGGGTTAGAGGCCTCACCCTTAGAATGTATGGTATGGATAAGCGACATCCGCCAAAGGAAAGGAATTTCCCCGGGGTAGAAATAGAGATGCTCAGGTCTCAGGTGGAGGCCAACGCTTGGTTTTAGTCTAGATGGGATGTACCCAAAAAGTGAAAGTGAGGAGCATTTATGGGTACAAGTCGGGAACTGGCCTACTTTACATATTTCAAGGGTGCTGAATTCAAACAAACTGGTACCCAAGTGAAATTGTGAGTTTTTGACCTTCTAATTTGCATATCAAAATGGCTGCCAAATTGCCTATCTTGCTCAGTCGTTGGACCATTTTCCCCTAGTTTTTTTTAAGTAGGCAATCAAAGATGAGGAAATTTTCTAGATCTATAGTCTAGAGTCAGCGCAGGGATATAGTGGAGGCTCAGTGCCTTTTTGATGTGTGTGTGTGTGTGTGTGTGTGTGTGTGTGTGTGTGTGTGTGTGTGTGTGTGTGTGTGTGTGTATATATTAAGTCTCGAAACTGAATTTCCTCATCTTGATTGCATACTTACAAAAAAACTAGGGGGAAATGGTCCAATGACTGTTTAAGATGGGCCATTTGGTGGCCATTTTGATATGCAAATTAGAAGGTCAAAAACTCAATTTTGCTTGGGTACCATTTTCTTTTGGCTCAGCACCCTTAAAATATGTAAGAAAGGCCGGTTCCCGACTTGTACCCATAAATGCGCCTCACTTCTTATAGAAGGCCTTTTTTCTGAAATCCGTCTAGACTATTTGGAAGCTTAAAATCAGACAGGAGATGACTACAGCCATGCAGTGCACCCTCCTGTAGCGCCTTTTTCCATCACTGCAGTTTAGAAAAATAAGAGTTGCGCATCTTTCCAGGCCACCGGGCTACCATATTCAGAACAAACATCCTCGCATCACATATGATCTGAACGTTGATTGAATGAAAGTTTTTGCAATTGATAAATGCATAATCATTTGTGGATGGTGGCTACCGAACCACATACAATCAATCACCCCAATCACATTTGGAAACCCAGCAATCTCATAAAATTGTCTTGTAATCACAATTTGCTGAGTATCATCATATGGAAAGTGAATATACCTAGCAGAAAGAGACTTGATAGCCGTCAAAACTGCTGTCATACTTCGACTATTGTTGGCTGTGATATACCAGAACTGTCCCCGATCTCCCGCTGAAAGGTCTCGGATGCCAAAAAAAACAACGTAGAGTGTGCATGAAGGTCCTCTAACAGAGCCAGATCTGCAATCGCTTCTTTAGGACTGCCAAAGCACTTTTGAATAAACAATTCACCAATCACATTACAAATCGATTAACATAATATATATTTTTTAAATGAACTTTATGTTCTAGGCCATCTCGAAGTGAAAGGGAAAAAATAAACCACTTAATAGCAACGTGTTCTATACAATTTTTAATTCTCAAATGTAACTTGCAAGATGAGGTAATTGCGATGCACACACATTCATCAATGATCACTGGTACAACAATTCACTGAACCGGGTGATTATACCATGAACAACGCTATTCACACTGGCGAACTTGCACACACAAGGTCAGACAAGACGTGAGATTTTATCACAGCCTACGCTCACGTTCAAATTGATGAATGCCTTGCTTTGCGGAAGGAATCGGCGTACGCCCATCCTACGTCTGTTTAAGGTCGTACGCACGTTTGATAAATAAATGAGGGCCACTATCTAAAAAATTGCTTTATTTATTAAAACCATGGTTTCTGAAATGCATTAAGGCCATAGTACATAAAATGGATTAGTACTATATTCATGGAACCTTCTTTGACCTCATTTCAAGTAGGCTATAGTTCTTTCAACAGCTTCCAAATGAAATTTGAAAGAAGCTTTACCCTACTGTATTTGAAAGTTTTCTCCAAAGTGAAACATGAAATACTATAATGCAATGTCTTTTATTATAATGAATTATTGTTATATAGTTAAGTAATTGATTATATGCAATTGCATATGCAAAGTAATAATGTTAAAAAAACAGTCTCCGTGGGGCAGCAAACCCCAGTGTCCAGCTCCTAAGATGTGGAACATACAACTTACGCCATTTAAGCAGTAAAGAACAGGGTTGCTTTTTAGGAATGCAATGTAGCCTGTGTGGGTTTTCGCACACTAAGAGGATTTTTTAAATAAAAAGGGCAGTTTAGATTGGAAAATGATTTGGCAGGAAGGTACTTAATTTCTTACAGTGCTATATTTAACTTCACAATTTATTTGTTTTAATGATAAAGAAATGCCCTGTTGTCTGCAGTACAGTGCAATCGATCAACCAGGTGAAAGGCTTAGGATGATTTTTGCTCCCCGGAGCAATTATTTGTATTGTTTTCTTTTAAAAACTGCCACAAATGTAATTTGCTTGCTTTTGGCACGGAACTTTCAGTACAAAAAATTGGGTTAAAATAAAAGGTTCTCAACAAACACTTTACTGCAAACTTAAAATCTGATAGAGGCAGTAGATTTTAATGGTAACCTTTTTATTTTTTTCAGGTCTCAAGCTTGGAGTGACAGCAGCCAACTGATTTATTAAATCTGTCACTACCCATGCCACATCTTTTGTTTGTCATAGAAAATTGAAAAATGTATCAAAGCAATGTGTCATAGCTGAAGACCATGATAGCAAATTATGTGATGTGACAATGCCTATCACCATAGCTGCCGTTGTTGCATCCATAAATGTTCTCTATCCACCATTTCCCCTAACTCTGATCAAGCGGGCATTACACATCACAAAGTGGATAATCAAATCTCATCCCACAGGGAATTATCTTTAACCCAGGTGATTATTTTATGTCCCCAACTGGAGGAGTGCCTGCAAGCCTCTATCTACAGCTAGCAGCAGCTGGAGATAATACGTCTATACATCAGTCACCGGGCTGAATACATTATGTTCCTATAGGCCTCCTGACTGATTGTTTAGGGCCTGGCTTGCACAGATAGTATGACATAGGACACTTATCACACCTCTCTGGGGAGGGATAAATCACTGGGCATGCCACACAGAGCCGAGGTGGGAACTTGCTTTTCAATTGGCATTTAGCTGGAAGAACATTTTGAGGGTCGCTAAAGAACAAGGCATTGAATAGACAAGAGACAAACAAGTGTACAAAACAACAGCTTGTTAATACCTCACATGGAAGACGACAGCGCAACCCGGCTATCCACACTGCTCAAATTGTGCCTCTTGACAGTTTACTTAAAGTGACATCCTACGAATTGGATGTTTTCTAAAGTGGATATAAAAATTTAAAGCCTGGCAGAATGAAACAAGTGGCAAATTGACTAAAAACATAGTTTACTCCTTGAAAAATCATTATTTTCAATCAAGTTGGTTTCTAAAATACTTGAAATATGACATGTATGAAAATGTTTGCACATATCACAACTTTATTTATCATCAATACTCACTTGAAAACAAATGCATGTTCATATTCTTCTGATGACACAGGTCAATACAAAATGTAATTGGAATCTGTATGGAAAGAATATATTAGGGACCTGTAATGGTGATGGAAGAGGAGTCACACACAGGTATGCGTTCTTAGGAATGTTTAATCAGGCAGGCTGCACAAGGCAGAACAAGAAAGAATGCAGCCCTTCTCTTATGCCCACAAAACAGTGCAATGTTTGAAATTACATTGCACCCCCAAATGTCAATAGGTCGCAAATTTCAAAATATCTCAACACACAGCCATTAAGGGCTAAACCGCTGGCAACAAAAGTGAGTACACCCCTAAGTGAAAATGTCCAAATTGGGCCCAAATTGTCAATATTTTGTGTGGCCACCATTATTTTCCAGCACTGCATTACCCCTTTTAGGCATGGAGTTCACCAGAGCTTCACAGGTTGCCACTGGAGTCCTCTTCCACTCCTCCATGACAACATCACAGAGCTGGTGGATGTTAGAGACCTTGCGCTCCTCCACCTTCCATTTGAGGATGCCACACAGATGCTCAAAAGGGTTTAGGTCTGGAGACATGCTTGGCCAGTCCATCACCTTTACCCTCAGCTTCTTTAGCAAGGCAGTGGTCGTCTTGAAGGTCTGTTAGGGGTTGTTATTATGTTGGAATACTGCCCTGGGTCTCCGAAGGGAGGGGATCATGCTCTGCTTCATTATGTCACAGTATATGTTTGCATTCATAGTTCCCTCAGTGAACTGTAGCTCCCCAGTGCTGGCAGCACTCATGCAGGCATAGACCATGACACTCCCACCACCATGCTTGACTGTAGGCAAGACACACTTGTATATGAACTCCTAACCTGGTTGCTACCACACACACACTTGACAAACTGAAACAAATAAGTTTATCTTGGCCTCATCAGAACAACGGAACATGGTTCCAGTAATCCATGTCCTTGGTCAGCTTGTCTTCAGCAAACTGTTTGTGGGCTTTCTTGTGCATCATCTTTAGAAGAGGCTTCCTTCTGGGACAACAGCCATGCAGACCAATTTGATGCAGTATGGTCTGAGCACTGACAGGCTGACCCCCCACCCCTTCAACCTCTGCAGCAATGCTGGAAGCACTCAAACATTTATTTCCCAAAGACAACTTCTGGATTTGATGCTGAGCACATCTGAGGACTCAACTTCTTTGGTCGACCATGGCAAGGCCTTTTCTGAGTGGAATCTGTCCTGTTAAACTGCCGAATGGTCTTGGCCACCATGGTGCAGCTCAGTTTTAGGGTCTTGGCAATCTTCTTATAGTCGAGGCCATCTTTATGTAGAGCAGGGATCCCCAAACCTTTCCATTGAGGGCCTAGTGAATGCTGGATTTTGGTCTTTCCCTTCAATTAGAGCATAATTATGGCCTAGACTGCCAGGTGAGGTAAGGAGATCCTAACCAATTAATGAGTTACTCCATCAGCCTTGTACAAGGTAAAAGTGAAAACCTGCATACACTAGGCCCTCCATGGAAGGGTTTGGGGACCCCTGATGAAGACAACTATTCTTTTTTCAGATCCTCGGATATTTGCCATGAGGTGCCATCTTGAACTTCCAGTGACCAGTATGAGGGAGTGTGAGAGCAAAGGTGGAACCAAGTCATTTTTTTCAAGTCACAAGTCACATTTGGCTGCAAAAATGAGACTTCTAATTTTCATGTTGCCTTCAAAATAAAGGTCTGCAGAGTGTCTATACTTTTAGATTGTATTATGTAAGCTACATTTTCAAAGGTAACATCTATGTGGGGGAAATTATAAAGAGGAACATTTTCTATTTCCATAATAATTTACATAGGTTAAAGATTATTATAAGGTGGAGCCCACTGAAGAATTGTTAGAGCTTTATTTTGAAGGCAACATGAAAATTGGAAGTCTTATTTTTGCAGCCAAATGTCACTTGAAAACAATGACTTGGTCCCACCACTGGTGAGAGCGATGACACCAAATTTAACACACCTGCTCCCCATTCACACCTGAGACCTTGTAACACTGAGTCACATGACACCGGGGAGGTAAAACGGCTAATTGGGCCCAATTTGGACATTTTCACAAAGGGGGATACTCATTTTTGTTGCCAGCAGTTTATAACTTAATGGCTGTGTGTTGAGTTATTTTGAGGGGACAGCAAATTTGCACTGTTATACGAGCTGCACACTCACTACTTTACATTATAGCAAAGTGTAATTTATTCAGTGTTGTCACATGAAAAGTTATAATCAAATATTTAGTGGGTGTACTTGTGAGATACTGTATATTAGCATTGGTTGTTCATGTTCATTTTTAACCAATATCCTAGAGATGCAATTGTTGTAAGTTTAAATTCACAGTCTTCTAAAGTACACCCAAAAATGTTATAAATGTTATAATACTTTCATTCCTCAAAATATTTTTTTTGTTGAAAAATTCTGCCAAAGAGAAATGATCTTGCTCCTTTTCCACAGGCCAAGGGAGAATCCTACTAAGCATAAGCAGAGTAAGTGTCATCACACTAGCTTGTTTCTGATTAAAGGAATTCAGTGTGTTATAATTGCCCCCGGTGTCCCCTATTCTAATAGTACATAGTTTTTTTGTGTGATTTCTTTTCCAGATTTCCCTCCCTTCCCAATTCTCTCTAATCCTGCCTTGTCAGCACAGGGGCGTTTCTGGCCATTCTGGTACTCTAGGTGAGATCACAAAATGGTGCCCCCCCCATCCACCCAAAATAAAAAAATTGCCAAAGCCAGGGATAATAACACTCTTTATCTATACTATTATAAACACAAAATAAATACATGTGCATTAGCAGGTGTGCTAAGAATGTAAACAATGAAGGAGACTGAACATAATGGCCCTCATTTATGAAACGTGCGTTCTAAAACAGGCGTACGACGGGCGTACGGCGATTCTTACGCAAAGCAAGGGATTTGTCAATTTGAACGTGATCGTAGGCTGCGATAAAATCTCACGTCTGGTCTGACTTCGTGTACGCAAATTCTATAGTGTGACTAGCGGTGTTCATGGTATAACCACCCGGTTTTGTGAATTGTTGAACCAGCAATCATTGCTGAATATGTCTGCATCGCAACTACCCCATATTGCAAATTACATTTCAGAATTACGTATTAATTATATACAGCACATTGCTATTAAGTGGTTTATTTTTTCCCTTTCACGTCGCGGTGGCCTATAATGAGGGCAGAAATTAGGCAAACAACAAATTGAATCAAGTAATATATATATATATTATTTAAACAAGCGCTTTGGCAGTCCTGTAGTCGAAGCGATGGCAGATCTGGAGGACCTTAATTAGCGCTCGCTACATTGGGACCTTTCAGCGGGAGATCAGTGACAGGTCTGGTACATATCACAGCCAACAGTAGTCAAAGTATGCCAGCTGTTTTAGCAGGTATGAAGTCCCTTTCGGGTATATTCAAACTATGATTAAAATACAATTTTATGAAATTGCTGGGTTTCCAATTGGGGCGAATTGGGCAATTGTACTGCGTCTGTAGTCACCATCCATGAATGATTACGCATTTATCAATCCTAAAAACTTTAATTCAATCAACGTTCAGATCATATGTGATGCCAGGATGTTTGTTATAGCCCGGTGGCCGGGTGGGACGCGCGTCTCTATTTTTCTAAACTGCGCAGCATTGGAACAAGGAGGGTGCACTGCATGGCTGGAGTCATCTCCTCGGTGAGTTACGCCCTCGTACAATTATTATAATAGTTCTTAATTTCTTTGGTGAAATGGTTGGATGTGATTCCTCTTGGTGAAAAAGGTTATGCCCTGACTGAGTACATACACCGCTTGCAAATCCCGAAACAAGCAGGAGCGCAGGTTCAACACTGCGCACACACGCACACGAACCACAGTGGAGTGATGTATAGGTTTGTACAGGTGGCTCTGTCTTGGGTAAGCGAGGTGGGGTGTGGGGACTGCTATACACACCAGAGCAGGCCTGCAACATAATTACGGCATGCAGGGTTCTCCGCGATACTGCGCTGGAAAACGGAGCCATTCAATGAAGATCAGTGGCCACAACAGCCACCATTGTGGGCTCTACGAAGGAGACAGGATCTTATTCTGAGCTTCTAATATAGTAAGTGCTATATTGGGTAAGAAAGCTACTTAAAAAATACAACGTGGAATATTTAGTGAAAATAATTACTATATTGGGTAAGAAAGCTACTTAAAAACTACAACGTGGAATAT
>JACXGM010016487.1:0-20437 GCA_016801145.1 Umbra pygmaea | reverse complement strand
AACTCTCCTGACCTGAACCCCATAGAGAATCTGTGGGATATTGTGAAGAGGAAGTTGAGAGACGCAAGACCCAGCACTCTGGATGAGCTTAAGGCCGCTATCGAAGCATCCTGGGCCTCCATCACACCTCAGCAGTGCCACAGGCTGATTGCCTCCATGCCACGCCGCATTGAAGCAGTCATTTCTGCAAAAGGATTCCTGACCAAGTATTGAGTGCATAACTGAACATAATTATTTGAAGGTTGACTTTTTTTTGTATTACAAACACTTCTTTCATTGGTCAGATGAAATATGCTAATTCTTTGAGATAGGACTTTTGGGTTTTCATGAGCTGTATGCCAAAAAGATCAGCATTAAAACAATAAATGACCTGAAATATTTCAGTTGGTGTGCAATGAATCTAAAATGTATGAAAGTTTAATTTTTATCATTACATTATGGAAAATAATGAACTTTATCACAATATGCTAATTTCTTGAGAAGGACCTGTACTGCTCAACAAAAAAGGACACCTAAATGGATATATTGATATCCCTGAAGTTTTCGTTGACTTGGTGTTGTATGATATGCGATGATAGCATGTTTCCTGAAATTATTTGAGCAGTGTACAGTGCATCCATAAAAAAGATTCACATCGCTTCACTTTTTCCACATTTTGTTATGTCACACCCTTATTCCGAAATGGATTAATTGGATTCATTATTTCCCTCAAAATTCTACAAAAAATACCCTTAAATTACAATGTGAAAGAAGTGTTTATAAAAATAATAATTTATAAAAAATGAAAAACAAGAAAGCACATTTACATTAGTATTCACAGCCTTTGCCATGATACTCAAAATTGAGCTCAAGTGCATCTTGTTTCCACTGATCATCCTTGAGATGTTTCCACAACCTGAAGTCCACCTGTTGTAAATTCAGTTGATTGGACATGATTTGGAAAGGCACGCACCTGTCTATATAAGTTAACAGTATATGTCAGAGGAAAAAGCAATCACGAAAACATGTCGGTGTGTCACTTTTAGGTAGTTGTAGTAATTACAAATTACAATGAGCACAGTGAACTCCATCATCCGTAAATTGAAGAAGTTTGGAACCTCCAGAACTCTTCCTAGAGCTGGCCGCCCTGCCAAACTAAGCGATCTAGGGAGAAAGGACTTAATTGCGAGGAGAACCTTCCAGAAGAACAACCATCTCTGTAGTGCTCCACCAATCAGGCCTGTATAGTAGAGTGGCCAGAGGCAAGCCACTCCTCAGTAAAAGGGGGTGTGGCAGTGAGAGTTTAGATTATATATTGTATACACCGTTCAGCCATAACATGAACACCTGCCAAATATTGTGTAGATCCCCCTTTTGCTGCCAAAACAGCATCCCCATATGAAACAAACTGCGATTCACTCTGTTCTGACACCTTTCTATCAGAACCAGCATTACTTTTTCAGCAATTTGAGGCCCTGTTTACACGAGAATGCTCACGGGTGAAAACTTAAAAATATTTTACCAGATGTGCCTTACATTTAGAAGGTGACGGCATTTTTGGGGCTCAACAACGCAAAAAAGTAAAACCACCCTCCAGAGTGGAAATCTTAAAATGCTCCATCGTCACGTTCCTGTCTAAAGGGTAAAAATGCTGAAGTCTGGTAGAGAGTGAAGGCACCGATCTGCTCACAGTGGCTCTCGTCACGTACGCATGCGCCAGTACAGGAACATTACAACAAACATGTCAAATTATTTCCATACGTCAGACCTTCAGGTTGCCCTAGCAGCACTGATAAACATGTAAAAGTATGTTAAGCAGTTGTA
Source organism: Umbra pygmaea (assembly GCA_016801145.1). Taxonomy (NCBI): domain Eukaryota; kingdom Metazoa; phylum Chordata; class Actinopteri; order Esociformes; family Umbridae; genus Umbra; species Umbra pygmaea. The sequence goes on along the minus strand of JACXGM010016487.1, from coordinate 18,634 downwards.
AGAAATACACATTTGTCAGCTTTTGTTGTTCGCTTTGCCATGTTGTGTTTTGGTTTCGTGGGAGAGAAGTAGAAGGACGGTTGTACGCAGGCGCGTGGACTTGGTGGTGTTGTGTGGCAATGCTTCACACTACCACCTAGCCGCCTGGAGCAGTGTTGCCATGTCCGCGGTTTTCTAGCCAAATTGGGCTATTTTTAAATCAATTTGGCGGTAGAAAATATATTGGTCGCGGGTTGCGGTTTTTTGGGCTATTTTTAAACAACCACATCTGCAGCACTTTCCTTTAAATAAATAAATGTGACCTAGGCTGTATGGTGCAGCCTGTGCAAGGTATAAGAGGAGCTACTGTATGGTGTGTATAAAAGAGAGGGAGAGTAGTCAATGACAGTATATGAAATTAAGAGAATAGGGTAAAAGAAATCACATTTATGTACATTGTGGAAAAAAGTATAGGATTTTTTTACTCTGTGGCAAAGTAAACAAATTGGTCTAGTTTTAAGGCATTGGGCTGTTTTTGAGTAGTCATTGGGCTAGAATTATATGTTTGACCTGGCAACCCTGGCCTGGAGTGAATTCTACATTGTACAGTAGCTCATCTACAGTAGCTCATCTGTTGGCTCAGACCACACAGACCAGCCTTCGCTCCCATGTTGACTTCTGAGAGACTCTGCCTCTGTAAGCATGGGCGTCAGTTTGGTTTGAAATGTGGTGGGGACAAAGACGTTGTCGGAAGTGCATTTTCAGAAGTGCTGGGTACAATTTCGTAGGGGGGGGGGGGGGGTCGCTAGCGTAGCGGTAGTGTAGCGTTATGTGCGGGCTTTAGGGTCAGCTGTGCTTGCCCTGGAAGGACGAGTCTTTTAACTGACGAGCCTGTCACTAATCCCGCATGTTTTGTCCCACATTTTTTATCGATAGGCAACCATAATAATTATATATATATCATTTTGAATATACCTAAATCATGAATATAAATAAAAGGGTGTTTGTTCTTAAGTTTATTAAAATAATTGTAAATTAATTTGATTGGTTTGTCAAATTATGCGGTTAAAACTGAAATTGACATGCAGCCTGCATGTCAGGCAGCTATCATGTAAACTGTGTAGTACAGTATTTAGTAGGCTATATCTAATTGGCATTATGTAGGATACTGTCAAAGTTTATTATTTTGTGTTGTTATATTGTGTTGTGAGGTGATGAGACTAACAGTTTTAGCCAATAGGCCCATGATAGGCTGCTGCACTGTCCATTTTTCTAAAATGTTGCTCCTGCCATGGAGAAACAGCTGTTTATTTTTTCTTGTTAAATGTAGATTGTAAAATCATCTTTCTGTAGGCTACATTGTATTTCAAAAAATAAATAAATAAATAACAAGTAGCCAGACATCCCAAATTTCCTGATGTCCTGAAATTCTCCCGCATTGTAATCGCGGGTTTCTAACGCCCGCAAATTATATAGCTACAATATCCTAGACATTGATTTTCTTCATCAAACAAAAAAATCGATATCTGGGATATTGTAGCTATATCATATATGAGCGTCTTAAAATGCGGGAGACTCCCGGGACATCCGGAAGAATTGGGACGTCTGAGTACCTACCAATAGTCAGAGAATAATCGTCATAATTTTGCATTCAGATTGTAGTTGACTAATCCGCACCATAGCCTATAGCCTATAGGATTCCGGTTCAAAGGATTAATCTTGTTGCAAGGCAATAGCTATTTCTTTGTGTGTCTTCCCTTTTTTCTATGTTAAAAAATCAAGGATAGCCTAATTATTATATTTAATTTCGTCCAATGTATCTGTTTGCTTTTAATTGAACGAAATATATGCTAATCCCACATACAGAGTGTCTGCAACCAACATTTTGAAGATGGGATACTAGGCTTTCACCGATTTATATTTTCTTTGGTCAACCAAAAATCGACAGATCTCTGACAAATGATACATTTTGAAATAGTAGACTTGTAGACATTTTTCTTCAATACATGACACAATGAATGTTTTTAATTAAAGCATTTTGGTTGATGCTTTACTGCACTGTTAAAAGAAATAATCAGAAACAAATACATAAGTAAAAAAGGTGATTGACAAGACAAGAGTAAATGTACAAACGTTCAGGATCTCAATGTACAGTAGCTTCGGGCCAGATTCAGCTGACAAAATAATATTATTCCTATTTTTTTATAGTTAAGCCTCACAGTTGTTGCTGAATGACAATATTATTACCACTGCTTGGTTGTATGTAACTATGATGATAACTAATGTGAATTCATGTTCAAATAAAAAAAGCTAACAAATCAGCAGAGCGCGTCAATTAAATGGCGCGTGCTGGATGGAGCCTATTTTCGCGAAAATGCGCAGCAAGTGCCAGAGCGGGTAACTGTTCGCGAGAAAGAAATGGTTGTCTTGACATAACAATATAACATTTGATTTGGATGTGATAGCCTATCATTAAAATAGATTCATCAAATGTTTAACTTAAATTTATGGAGTAAACCTGCAATCTGGAATCTACACAAAGATTCACAACTATTTTACTAGGTAATAACATAACGACTTCATTTTGATTAGATCATTCAAACTCAAAAATAAAGCGCATGATGTTTTAAACTGGTGAAAAAAGAGATTATAAGAACATTAGCAATTGAACAACAAAATGTAAAGTGTGCTTAGTTAAAATAGGAAATAGCATGGCTTTATTAGTGTTAGACTTAAATTAGCAAAGCAAAGGTTGTTTTCAAGTGGCAGCTAAACGTTTTCAAAGTCAAATGAAAACCTTTGTTGGCAGAGATTGTGTTCAACATGATTTGCATCACATGTTACTTTGATAAAATGCTTTCATTGTAAGGATATCTAAGGCATTTTTGCTAAAGTTTTTAATAACAACAGTAGGCTATATTCAAAGTTCAGGACAGGTTATACACTCTTAAAAATGATGGGTTAAAAATAACCCAAATTGGGTTGTTTTATAACCCAACCGCTGGATCAATATTGCACCAGCCCAGCAGTAGTTAATTTGACCCAGCAAGATGGGTTGCTCATTTTTAACCCAACAGCTGAGTTAAATATTCTTGAAAAGGGCATGGCACACCTGGTATTAATTATATTAAGATGTCTTATAGAGGGGGTGGTGTTCAGTCAGTTTTTTGGCCAACCATTATAGACAGTGTTGTTCCATTTGATATGGTTAAACTGTTAAACAACAGAATAAGCATTAGTGACCAGCCTCACACTCTGGTACAGTTCGTGGTGGTATATACACCTTAACTTGGTTGTGAGCCGTCATTAACCCCAACGAAGAATGAGCATTATATTGTTGTCCTGTTTTTAATTTGATGTCATGATACACTCCCACACTGGATTCATGTATATAGATACCCTTTCTTTCCTCCCAGTTTTCTAGCCAGGCAAGCTGCAATTCATCTACTGATTTGCAGGCAAACCCTGGGACATAACAGCCCAACAAGCAAATGTACACTAGAATAGTGGACTCTCACTTGCTGGAATGAAGACAGAGTATGAACTATCCCAAAGGGGAGTTGTCAACTCATATCTGGAATCAGAAGAATCACAGACACCTGCACACAGCAACACGTTCCTACCAAAACTGTATCTAAACTGGAACGGTTTTGTCATCATGGATGCAATAAGTCAAATTAAAATGTTACACTTACTTTTAATGCTAATCACTTAAAATTATATGGCAGTGAAATAACTAAGTAATTGATGTACCATGCATGTACAAACATTAAGGCAAATGCACAAAAAAATGTACCTGCAGTAGAGACTGCTGGGAAATATGATCAGTATCTATTGATTCATAAATGTTTTTTACTTTAATAGGTAACGCAAAACAGACAATGTGAATTAGACATGTAGTGTACACAAACCATTTATTATTTATTTGCCTCGCTGGATGATCAGTCAGGTTCTCTGCTGTGACGAGCGCTCAGTGTGTGGACTCTGCTGATGATGTTCGAAGCACAAACAACCCACTTGCTGGGTCAAACGATATATGTTGGGTTGATGGATTTTGACTCAACGCATGAGTTAAACAAAATAACCCATAATGGGTTAAACATTTCATAACCCAGCGGTTGGGTAGATGAAATAACCCAACTGTTTTTAGAGTGTAGTTAATGTAACAACGAAATTGCAATTGCGCTGACGTGCAGTGTGCAAAAAAGAAAACAAAATGAACATGCTACATAGAAGGGATTTTTGAGGTTACATTGTCTGCTTTGCTTTTATTCAATATAATTTTGGAAAGCACCTTTGTTAAAACACATTTTTATTAGTTTTGCACTATTTCTTCTTATCACTGTAAGAAAAATCCGTAAGATTTTAAAGACAGTAAAATGTACCGTTAATTTGCTGCCAGTACTTTTTTCATTATTTTACGGACATATTTATCAAGACAATAACGAAAAATACTTTGTGAACACAGTAAATAGCCTATCCGTTAACACAAAGATCTGATCTCAACGGACATCTGCTGCGTTCACAAAATATTTTTTGTTAATGTCTTGATAGACATGTCCGTAAAATAATAATGGAAAAAGTAGCTACTGGCAGCAAATTAACGGTGAGCTACTTTTTACAGTTTTTTTACAGATTTGTTTTACAGTTTAATCATAATATTCCGTAGCACAATTATTGTACTGTAGCTAGTTAAGTGATACAGGGCGTCAGATCGCACACAGCCAAGTGACTGTTCTACTAAAATTCTTTACCGACCCAGGGCCTATCAAGTAAACAATCTAATAAATCAACAGAAATACCCATCCCTACAAATGCATAGAAAATAAAAACGTGCCCGTCCAGTGAAAATAAATCCCCACCTGCTGAGCTCGGTCTGATGCCAGCTCTGTGTCTCATTGACAGTGGCTGCTGCGGCCAGCCATACGGGTGGAGCAGAGGCTGCACCGTTTAGACCAGCGGTATCTAACTATTATCAGACCGGACCTCGCGACCGCAAAACACCAGACTCTCCTGATTGCTACCCCGCACCGGGTCTTTTTCTAAAAAAAAAAGTGGTGGTGACAAAATGACTCATGACGAAATCTGGTGGGGACGCGTCCCCACCGTAATCTACGCCTATGTCTGTAAGACTTCCCTTTTATAGCTAATCATGTTACACACCTGATATCAATTATCTTAATCAGTTGCTAGATGTTCTCCCAGCTGAATCTTTTTCAGAATTTCATTCTTTTTTAGCCATTTGTTGCCGCGTGCCAACTTCTTTGACACCTGTGGCAGGCATCAAATTTAAAAAATGACCTCAATTTTAGTGGATAAAAGTGTAAGATTTCTCAGTTTAAACATTTGTTATGTTATCTATGTTCTATTGTGAATGTAATATTGGCTCATGTGATATGAAAGTCTTTTTGTTTAAATTTTAGTCTAATTTAAAAAACTTCCCAACTTTTCTAGCCTCAGAGATCAGCAATGAGGAATTGGTTGGCACCATGTAGTTTCGTATATTCTTAATGCATTTAGTAATTAAATAATTGCACTTAGATTCCTGGAGATATGATAATTAGAGCAATAACACTTCAATTTGTTAAAGTCTGACTTCCCATCTTTAGACTAGAGAGAAGTCCCCCACAAGGATTCCTCCAAAAATAAATTTTTAAGACATCATGACATCATTGAACAGAACTTGATACTGATAACAATTGGTCAGTTCTGTAACAGTTTGAATTCAAACCCACCAATGAAAGGTTGACAAGAGATCCATTTCTAAACCACAGGAAACAGCAATAGTCAATAAAATAGGTCTCTTGTTTCTTCTTCCCCCAAATACCATTAGCATTTTAAACACAGTAGAACCCCATGTGTTGAGCTTTAAAGACTCCTTCCTTTTGTCTCCTAAAGATATCTGCATTCTACAGTTAATCAACTTTTTCCATAATTTAGTAAGTTCCTTTCCCCAACATTGTATAACTTTTGTCCCTGCTCCATAATGTATCATTTATATTCATTATAAAAAGGAGATTCTAGCTGACCCTTGGCACAACCCCCAACAGCAAAGTATAGACTATTTTCTCATATTATTGCTACATTGCATTTTCTTCTACTTATTGGTTACTGTTCTGTTAACTGGGTTTTTCTGTTCACCCAAGATGTTTGAACCAAATGGGATTTCAAATGTAATATCTTAAAACAATGTATCACCACAGCTCATGGCCCATATATGTAAACTTTTAATCATGAATTCTGTAATCTCTCATTTCTCAGTACATCAATTTTGTTCCACAAGGATGAATGACTCTTCAAGATACAAGTCTGATGTTGATATCTGGAATGCTTGCTTGGACCAGGGCTATATTGAGCCCAGGGTGTACCAATGCATCCAGGTCTTGTGCTTCTTCCTGGAGACCCCAGCTCTGGTCTGGTGCCTCTGGATCTCTCTGAGTGGAAGACTCTCTGGAGGTCTCAAACCCACTCTGGTCTTCCCTACTAACCTGTTTGCAGTAGAGCTGGTGTTCTCAGTTGAGAGCCTCCTTGAGATGGTTACCTACCTAATTAGGCAGAACATCATGTTATTGCATGTTGCGTATATCTTCTATATCCTCTCCTGGACCTGTAGGCCCCTGTTCCAGAGCTGCATCTGTGTGGAGCGCTACATAGCTGTGGCCCAACCTGTGTTCTTTTTAAAGTACAGACTCCGGAGATACAGGGTTGGGTGTTCAACCCTGGTCTGGTTGTTGTCATTTATTTATGCATGTTTCATCACTTTAATGGATAAAAAAGGTACAATCAATAATGTGCTCATGACTATCAACTGTGTTGCGGTGGTCATAATTTCTCTGTGCTGCTTCTCCATCCTGCGTGTGCTGAAGCAGCCTGGTCCAGGTGAGGTGGAGGGGGGCAGAGGAGGAGAAAAGAAACAGGGGACAACAGACCCACAGAAGAGGAGAGCTTTTGGGATAATCTTGACCAACCTGGTGATTATATTGCTTAGCTCCATCTCAGCAGTTGTTGGTTACGCTGCTCTGTCAACCAGCAGTTTGTACATGTGCAATATATTTCCTTTATTCTTGACAGTTAACATGCTTACTGTCATGGCCTCACCTCTGATGCATCTCTACAGAGAGGGAAAGCTGCCATGTAGACGCGGACCAGAGACACACTAAACAGTTTAAAGCACTATTCAAATAGCAGTAGTACTAGCATTTTTCTTGGTACATTATTCCACTTTTAGATTATTGGTTGTATTTTCTTTTATCTTTACATGACCAGGTAAGATCATTTACAATATCGGCAAAAATCTGTAAACACATTCAATGACTACAAAAAATCCATTATTAGTGTCAAGAACTAACTAGATTGATACAAATGACTTTTAAAAACACAAGTAAGTGGTCATATGCAGGTGACCAAAGACACAGGTTATAATGTCTAACTGAAGTGCAATACCTTTCATTTTTTTATGACTTACACACTGCTTAAATAAAATGTTGAAAAAAGGCAATATGTTTGTTTGACTTTAAGACTAAATGAGAGACTGGCCACTACAATCAGCAATCTAGTTACCCTATACATTATCTCACAAGAGTGGGTACACCCCTACCATTTTAGCAAATATTTTATTATAACTTTTCATGTGACAACAGTGAAGAAATGACACTTTGATACAATGTAAAGTAGTGAGTGTACAGCTTGTATAAAAGTGTAAATTTGCAAGACACACTTATCTTTGTACTCCTCCCCTGGTTGCCACCAAACACACTTGACACCATCTGAACCAAATCATTTTATGTTGGTCTCATCAGATCAGAGGACATGGTTCCAGTAATCCATTTCCTTAGTCAGCTTGTCTTCAGCAAACTGTTTGCAGGTTTTTGTGGATCATCTTTAGAAGAGGCTTCCTTTTGGTGTGACAGCCATGCAGAACAATTTAAAGCAGCGTGCAGTGTATGGTCTGAGCACTGACAGGCTGACCACCCCACCCCTTCAACATCTGCAGAAATGCTGGAAGCACTCATACGTCTATTTCACAAAGACAACCCCTGGATATGAGGCTGAGCACGTGCACTTAATTTCTTTGGCAGTTACCATGGTGAGGCCTGTTCTGAGTGGAACCTGTCCTGTTAAACCGCTGCATGGTCTTGGCCACCGTGCTGCAGTTCAGTTTCAAGGTCTTGGCAATCTTCTTACAGCCTAGGCCATCTTTATGTAAGGCAACAATTCTTTTTTTCAGATCCTCAGAGAGTTCTTCACCATGAGGTGCCATGTTGAACTTCCAGTGACCAGAATGAGGAAGTGTAAGAGCGAAAACAACAAATTTAACACACCTGCTCCCCATTCACACCTGAGACCTTGTAACACTAACGAGTCACATGACACAGAGGAGGGAAAATGGCTAATTGGGCACAATTTGGACATTTTCACGTAGAGGTGTACTCACTTTTGTTGCCAGCGGTTTAGACCTTAATGGCTATGTGTTGAGTTATTTTGAGGGGTTATAATCAAATATTTACAAACATGTGAGGGGTGTACTCATTTTTATGACATATTGTATGATGCCTTTTACCCAGAGCAGGGGTGTCTAATTCTTGTCCTGGGGGGCCAAGACAGTTGTGTTGTTTGTTTGTTCTCTATAATAAGTGATTCATTCAGACTGTGACAACAGGTGGATGCAATTACCTGCCAGGTAATAACAAAAATCTGAAATGATTTGGCCCTTCAGGACCAGAATTGGACACCCCTGATACAATTCAGGTTAAAGAGCTTATTAAAAAAAAGGTACCTTTAGCCAGCTGTCTTGCATATTTCAAGATACCCAGACAATGCCGCAAGGCATTATGTATAGTAGAGTGTGGTGCAAATGTACCTCTGCCTGATATTCCAGCCTGATCTACCAGCAATTCCCAAAAGGACAAGGCTGGCACGTTCCACTACTTTACAGGGGCAGCCAGCACAGCTAGCTTCACCCCTACATAGCAGCCTCCGATTGGAAACTTGCCAAAAGTATTTCTTTGTGGCTTTCAAAGGAGCAGCCTGTGAATAAGAGCAAAATATAAGTGGAACAGAATGAAACCCAATCCATGCAAGCCTATCTAATACAATGACTAAGCTATGCATTATGGTAGTTTTTTGCACTATTCCACCATTCATTTCTACTGTAGAAGACTTCTACATTAACGTTGAATAAGGTACAATAGGTGTTTCATGTGGCAAATATGTTAAAAAACATCACCTTGTCCTGACAAGACTTGCACAATTATTAAAACGGATAAGTGGAGTATGCCTAAAAGAAACAAACTTTATTTAATGGTAATCTTCAAATCTCTTTTGGAATAAAATGCTAGGTTCCATTCACAGCAGTATGCTTTCGGTTGGTTTCTCTCTCACCTCCTGCTCTTCCACTTGTCATTTATTTAATAAAACTCCCATTTGGTCCCATCCACTTTCGGTTCCTCCTTGGATGATGTCCTTCAACTAAAGAGTCATGCTCTGAATTTTATCAATAAAATTAAAACAACGGCTGAATGATCAGTTAAAACCTTTTGACATTCTAACTTGTCTTGTTTTGGATGTCAAATTGAACTTGTTAAAATATATTTACTTTGTACTTGGTCCTGTTTTACAAACTCTCCATTCCAATATCACACTACTGTTAAGGTTTCATCCACACCCACCTGATTTTGACGAACTGCCTGATGTTATCGTACTAGCTGATGTTATTTTTATTGAAGATGGTTTTGACGAACTGCCTGATGTTATCGTACTAGCTGATGTTATTTTTATTGAAGATGGTTTATTCAAATGTAGTTAGTCAAATAAAGTACTAATGTCAACATTAGTCAAATAAAGGCCAGTACTGCCGTGAAAGTGTTAGAAGCGATAATGTGTAAAAGATATGTGGAAGGACGTGATGAAGAGGAGTGCCTCCTGTACCTTCCAGAACATTCTGTTGACCTTGCTGCTGAACACTGATCATCGAGTCAACCCTTCTAGTGTCAATGATGTATGTTGCTCTGAGATCATTTGTGTATTCTAACCCTTATTACTGAGTTGAGTAGGTTCATCCACTACCTATCTACCTACTCACCCTTACAACCTACTCCTCCTTAACTTAGTGTCATAAAGTGTAGTGCAACAATAAAATGTATTGTGTGTTTCAAACAAAGTCTGGAATAAATAATGTATGCATCAATTCTACTTTGTTTGTCTGTATAATGTAACACTAATATGTCAACTCAGTAAGGTTAGTATACATGCATTTGTACACTACTATGAAATGCAAACATTATTGAATAATTGCAAAAACCTAACCATGACTCGGCAAACATAATAAACTTGGTTTGTGTAAAAACAGTTACAATCAGTGAGAAAGTCACTCAAGCCACATCAAACATTGCTGTTCTTGCTGCCACAGTATTCTTTTACTTATTACTTGGTATTAAAAGTAATTAGTTATATTAGTCGTTATATTTATTACTAACAAGTCAACAATTAGGAAAACTGCAAACCCCAAACAATCTAGCCTGTAAAACCTGACAGGATAAAGTATAAAACAAAAACAAAAAATAAACCAACAGTCTCTCCACAACCTTTTAAGTATTGTTGGTGTTATAAAACTTAAAATGTTGCATAACACCACATTTAGGCTAAAATCGTGTCCAGCTTCTTAATTTGGCTACACTGTAAAAAAAAATGTAAATTTTACAGTAACTTACTGGCAGCATTTGGCCAGTAATGCTGTAATTTGGTTTTACAGTGCAATAACTGAAATTGATTTTACAGTAAAACAAATGTAACTGTAATCCAATTTACAGTACCAAGTTAGTTACTGTAATGTAGTGTAACATGTCCCTTACTGTAATTTCATATACATTACTACGGCCCTTACTCTAATTTACAATAACAAAATCATTACTGTAATCCATTTCATGGTATTAAGTCTGTGACTGTTTTCTATCATATAAAAGTCTTATTTGAATATATCCCAGCATGCCTTTTAAGTAAATGTGAGGGATACCCAACCATGAGTGTGCTTGTTAGTGACAGGTATATAGTTGCTGCAGTCATTGAATAACAATGCTGATATTTCTGACAGGTGACTTGCTAAAATATTCATACTATGCATACAGTGCATAGGCTATCATACATTTCATTCATAACAACAATTCACCTTCTGATATATATAGAAATATGTACTATTTCTTACACCCACATCCTGCATTCAGAATGACAGCAATGTTTAAAAGCTGTCTGACCAAGACTAGCGAAACTATGTCAAATGGAACAACCATATCAGTGATGGTTGGACTATATTCTGAACAGATTTCTATGCCTACAGATGGGTTGGAAAATATAAAGATTATTAAACATATTTAATAATCTATATTTTATATAATATATTAATGCAAGCAAAGCATTCTTGGAAAAGGTGATGATTATTTTGTGAATGATAAAATAACAGTCTCACAATATTTAAAACTGAAAAACCATTTGTGTTAGAGCATGTGCTTTGCTTCCATGTAGACCTTTCAACAACTGTAATAAATAGTGAACTCATACTGTACTTTTGACAATTACCTCAAAAATACATTTTAAAGCCATTTGATTCTGCCTATTAAATATACTGTAGGTCCACAATACAATCCAATACACCGCAGTAGCATAATTAAAATAGTACAATATTGAAATTAGAGTAACTTACTGATAAAACTAAAGAAATTACTAAAAGGTAATATAATGTACAGTAGCCTACTGTATTTATAAATTACAGTAAGTTTCTGACAAAATCACAAAATTTGCTAACTGTGTAAATTCACGCTGAAAGTTTCACATTGCTGTGCTGCCGTATTTGATGCTTCAATAAATTAGATGTTGTATTCATCACAGTTGAAAGCGTTTTCCTACTCTCACAAAGTTTACAATAGACGACAATGTTCATTGCATATTTGACTGAGACAAAGTATAAAATAATGATAATACTTCCACCTGTTGAAAGTCTGCCTTTCTTCTCCCTCATCCATCCTTCGTTTCTCTTTTTGACAAGTAGCTAACACAACTAAGTATCACTCATGCTAACAAACACAGCTCTCACTCTAATAACATCTACTAAAACACACACACAACAACTAGGTTTGCACTTACCTCTTGTGCGTAAATGTCATGAATAGAAAAAAAGGACGAATCACATTATGACAATGCAGTAACGGAATGTTACCTAGATTAGTAACTGTAATTTTATTACTGTTTTGTAAATTGTAATCCCTTACTCGTTACTGGGGAAAGTAAAAATATTACAGCAATATGTTACTAAGTAATGCGTTTCATGCCCAACACTGGTTGTAGAGAAAATGTGTTTGGGAGACAAGACAGGTTAGGGGATAGGGGACTTTGATGGATTTCTTTGCTTTGGTCCCATTCAGCCCTCCCCATCTCCCATTATTATTTACCATTATTTATTTTACCATGGCTAAAATAAAAGCCTTTTTTTAACAGTACTGTTCTGTGTCTGTGTCCTTGCTTGCACCCACAACTTCTTTCACGGGCCGCAGAGTGTCCTTGGGCGGTGGGTTGTGACATCCCCTCACTCTCGGCGGAGTAGTGCGCAACAAATGGGGGGTTGTCCGGGATGTCACCTGCTGCGCAACAGCAATGAAGCACGACTGTCGCTTGATAAATGAAAACATTAGTGTCAGTAGTTAAAAAATGGCCATGGACGTGATTTATCTTTGTGGTGTGGACATATGTGTATTTTACCAACTATACACTCACCGGCCACTTAATTAGTTACAACTGTTTAACTGCTCGTTAACGCAAATATCTAGTCAGCCAATCATGTGGCAGGAATTTAATACATTTAGGCATGTAGATGATCTGCTGAAGTTCAAACCAAGCATCAGAATGGGGAAGAAAGGTGATTTAAGATACTTTGAATATGGCATGGTTGATTGTGCCAGACAGGCTGTTTTGAATATTTCAGGTGCCACACAACCATCTCTAGAGAATGGTCAGAATCAATATCCAATGAGCTGCAGTTCTCTAGGAAAAACAGCCTTGTTTATGGCAGTGGTCAGAGGAGACTGGACCTACTGGTTTGAGCTGATAGAAAGGCAACTGGCAAGACAACTCATCTTAGCACCAGTTTATCTTTATCCTTTAGGTACATTAACAAAACATGTTTGATTCTATATTTATTGGCATAAAACCAATTCATTTTCGAAGGTATTTTTCAATATAGTTTTTCTGTACAGTAATATGATATGTATTGTATTATTTTTCTGTAGCCTTTACATTCATTCCTGTATTAACCTCTCAGCTGGACACAGGCAAATTTCTCTCTAAATTAAAAAAGTAAATATTATTGAACAGGTTATTTTTTTGTCAGAAGCTGGATGGTCAAGAGCTGGCAAAACAAAAGCCAGTTAGAATGGTGCCATCTTGCCATGAATCCTGAACCGACCCCTATGCCCTACCTCCTCGCTCGGAGTGCCCTCTGTGGTCATGTGTTGATGAGAAAACTTCTAGGGTAACTTTCCCCAGGGTGGCTAGGGGTTTAGTAAACACATCAACCCTGGGACATACTCCTGACTTGAATGGTGCAATTCATGGTCCACTGTTAAATCATAAAACAAGAATGGATTTCTAATTTTCAAATCCTTCCTATCTTTAAAGATGAATTTACCATAATTATTCATTTTACATTTTATTTTGTTTTTTTGTCAAACAAATGCACATCATTTGACTGAGCATGCCAATCAGTTTTTTTGAGAAATTTCCGACGCTCAAAAGTAACCCGTTGCATTATTGGAGTCTACTTCCTTAGCCAATTGTTAGCAAAGGCTGCATCATTGCATTTTGAATCAGGTGTGCCATTTCAGGGTTAAAATAAAAAACATTGCCTGTCTGGGGTGCCCCGAGGAGAGGGTTGTGAACTACTGGTCTAATTAGTCTTTACACAACTTGGTAATTGTTTCTCCCTCAGCTTTGAGACACTTTTGCAGGTGGCAGAGGTGCGCGTGAACATGCAAATGAATGACCGAGGGTGGAGTGGTGGGTTTATTGCTGGATTCACAACAGGCACTGCAAAAAATCACAGTACAGCACTGTCACGCAGACACATTTGTACACCACAATCAACATCATAATCAATGTTCCGCAACTTCAAGATGGAGGACAATGTTTCATACCACTGAGCTTTTTTAGTTTAGTATTGAAAATAGTTTGTGTGATGAAATTTATCTACTGAGCTTTCACAGCTTTTCTTGGAATCCCATAAACCCATAGGTGAAAGCAACATATTAGCTCTTCCTTTGTGGTACGTCAATTTCCGGTTCTGGTGCCGTACAGCAAAGCACTGCACAAATTGGATTATTTCAACCCTTGTGACATACCCGCCGCAACGCACCCACATTTTGCCGGATTCGGTGGATTTGCCTTTCCCGGTCGGAAAATATCACGACTAGGACATGCTCGTCATAGTTTGTGGAAATGTTTAATTATTTAACAAGTTACTGTTTCTGATTTTAGGTATTTCAACCTGCTGCAACCCTGTTGTGACTTTAGACCCACGTCTCCAACAACAACAAATGAGGCAGTACTGTAGGACTCTGTGTAGCAGTAGACGTTTGATGTGAGGTTGGCATCAATTAAGGATGCCTTGCACAACTGTAATAGCATTACGTATTGAGTTGATTTTTACATTAAACATGTTTTTTTTTTACTAATTTCCACAACCTTTTAAAAAGATTCTGCAACTACTACTGAGAAATGCTGAAATTTTGACAGTATGTCAGACTTGCAAAGCTTGTGCTTTCTCTTTCTAAACATACATCAGGGTGAAAAATATCTTAGAAACCTAAATTGTATTGCACTGTGGCCACGCGGTAACACACACTATACATGACATGATTATCTCTGGTCAGGCTCATGTGTTGAATTATAAAGAATATTTCATAAAAACAACAATGCAAAAAATGACACTACAAAAATGAGTAGAAAAACTATGAATACAAGGATTTCTTGTTTGTAAAAAGTAAAATAATAATATCATCCTGTATAAATCAACCATTTTTGGAGTTGGGAATTAGCTGGGTTTTAAAAATTTATACAAATCTAGTGAGAAATGAGTGCAGCATTTTTATGTTGACTTGTTTGTATGGCCCCCAAACATTGCACACTGGTCCAGGAGCCATGGGGGCTTAAAAAAAATAAATTAAAAAGCCTTATTCATCTTTACCTTTTGGGATACATATTAAATAACACATAACATTTAATGACCCAGGATGTTGGATTTCATTCAGCCATGTTTTAGCCAGGGGTCTTCTGAATCAAAAACCATAAGGCGCTTCACTGTATAGGTCAGGACTTAAGCCCCCCCGGACCCTGGAGGGTTAAGAGAAATTAAAGCCACTAAGGTATTAATATTAGTAACTCAAGCCTAAGTTATTAATGGTTAAATAGATTTTAGACAGATTGTGTTACGAAGGGTGATGCTTCCACTTCTGCGCTCGAGAAAATTCAAACCACTGAGAGTGTTGATTGTTTGTGAACATTTGTTCTTGCGTGCATGTGTGTATGTGTGTGTGTGTGTGTGTACATGCAGGATCAACATTGTGTTACTCATCATATTGATTAATGTCCACAGGTGTAAGTATGTAAATAATGCAACATGTGCCTGGTTAAGACAAACTAATGACAGAGATTTCACTGTCACAGATCAGTCATACATCCAGCTATTATTTCACCAGGTTAGACTGAGCCTTCTGCTGGAGCGAGAACAACGAATATCACAGATCAAAGTAAGATTTTAGATAACAAAACAACTTAGGTAGGTTATTTAAAATTATTTAATTATCATAATTGAATGTTCTCTCAGCCCATCTCTTAACATACATTTTACAAACTTGCTTTATTTTATGTCCACAACAGTATAAACTCAGTGTATATATTTTTCTTAAACTTTAATTTTAGAGAAAGGTATCACTTCTGTCATTAAAGGAAATGTGTTATCGACTGTGGCTATGAAATCTGGTACGAAAAAAACTGAAATGTTTTCCTCATGTTCAGACCTGTTTTCATGGTCCTTTATAAGCAGGGGTTGGAACAGATTTTTTATTTAGTTTCTTACATTTAGCTAAAACTTTGTTGAAGCAATACAGACAGAGGTTTGCTGTGGAATGAACAAGCTAGCTAGTTTTTTTATTTGATAGGTATGAATAGGACCATGTGTAACTGGGTACAGTAACTACACCTCTGACATTGTCTGTGTAAGGCCGTATCTATGACTACAGACACTCACCACCTGCCAAATGCGGGTAGATTTTGTGGTGGGCAGGTAGTGTATTTATACAGGGCTCTATAGAGTACAAGTTATACACTTTATGCAAGTATATGCAAGTTGTGACATGTAGCATACAAACAATAACATCAATGTTTTCAAAGTATTTGTTATGTCTATCTTAATAATCCATGACAGCACAAAAATGACAGCAAAAGTTGATGGATTGTTGTAGCCTACCAAAGGGCAGCGGTAATGTAAAATTGCAGTGCAATACCTGAAAATCTCTCTAAGATTCTGCTTCTGGGGAATATAAAGTGTTTTGTTTATTGTAGACATACTGTACAGTTGCCAGTTCAATTCCCACAAAAAAAAAATGAATTATGAACAAATCTATGCTTTATATGCTCTCATATAGATTAGAGCACCTGGTAAATGGTGTAAATGGTAGTGTGGAAATCATCAGAGATGTGGACGATATCTCAAAACATACAAGAAGTGTTTTGGAATAGCTCTCTCTGTGCAATCATTGGTTCCCTTTGCCTTTCAGTTCTGGTATTCAACAGGTCTTCCATTGTAGCCAAGTCCTGTGACCTCGTCTGCCCACTTCTATTCAGATCGCCACATTTCCTGCATCGCTGATATGATCTCCCTCTGCCCTGATTATCGCTTTCTTTTGCCTGAAACAATGAATGAATTACTGTATATTAAAGGGACATTTCACCGTATATCGGTTTCATAATATAGTATTTACAAAACATTTCCATAGAGGATTTATGTCATATACACGGCAGTTCTTACATCTCAGTACCTTTTGCATCCACTTGGCTGCTTCTGTATCAGTCTGCACTTGAAACTACCACAAGTTCCAGAATTCTAAACAAACTTTGTGTCCACTCCGTTTGAATCACATCCGGAACATAGGCTATTGTACAGTACAACTCTGGAGAGCTTGAAGCTAGAAACCAGTTGTTTTTTAAAATTGAGTTTGATTTGTATTTTATTGATGTTACAGTTTTGAACGTATGCCCTCATGGATGTCGCATCATAAAATAAACATTCCTCATTCATGCGCAAAGTAACCAAGTAGCCTGCTATATATCCCAGTGTCCAGAAGGTGGTGCGCCACACCATGAACAAACTCAAACAATGACTATAATACTTAAATCAAACCTAAATGATTAATTGGCCAGGCTGATCAATTTGCCGATCTCTAAATGAAAGAGGTAGTATGTCTTTCAATTAGAGATAGGAAAATTGATCGGCCTGTCCAATTAATTATGGCCGATTATGAGTTTTCAAAATAATTATTAATTTGCCTTTTTGCTCGCCGATTATGGCCAATACTTTTTTGGAAGAAGAACATCCTGTAGTGATACAAATAGATAGCAAACTATGAGGAAACTGCGTGGTGCCTGCCCATCTGTCGTGAGCTGCTCCTTGTGACACGCTGCAGCATCTAAAGTCTTGAGACTCTACCCTGAAGTTTCTAGCTAGAATGAAACAATCTTTCAGGGGAGAAATTCAATCTAAGTTCCACATGGTTGGTAATGGCTAGAATAGTGGGGAGATGTTTACTGCTTTTGTTCTAAGAAAACTGTTCCTATTTTCTTTATCAACCTAAACTTTTATCCGATCTGCTCTCTTCCAGATTGGGAGGCAATCAGGGAAATGTGACCCATATTAACAAGGGTTCACAAGGGTTAACTAGATTATAGCTAAAATATAAGTGTTACATATAATAAATAAGGGCAAATTTATAATTTATCATCAAGTTAGCCTACAGTTCATCAACATTGGGTAGTGGAACAACATGAGTGCTGGTTTGATTGATGTGTACGTCGTTGTGCGACTGGCATATAACTTGTCAAACCATACAATGCCTATTCCAAACTATACAAAAAACACTTGGTATTAACCTCCATATTTAATTGAAAGGCCTTCTTGTTAGCAGGGAATAGAAGTTACTAGTGTTCTCGCAGTTTTCAAGGTATTTGCGTTGAGTAAAAAAAAAAAAAGGAAGTATTTTACTCAACTGGTGAAAAGAGAGAAGAACATTTCATTCTGACGCCCAAGAAAATATTTCTCTCATTAAGTGAGACAAAATCTCTAAGTTACAGACTTTGTTATATTTCTATTCATTATCATATTTGTATATTGATTAGAGGTTAAATTGCAACTAATAGAAAATATTATTATATATATTCTTATCCAGTCTAGTCAATTACAGACAGGGCTGTCCCGGGAGTCTCCCACATTTTGCCCACAAATGATGTACAATATGTCACAGGTTAGTGATGTAGAAGGAGGGAGACCAGTTTGTAGGGGATGTAGAAGGAGGGAGACCAGTTTGTAGGTTTGATAAATAGTCCCGGATGTGTACAGACT
>JACXGM010016486.1:0-14692 GCA_016801145.1 Umbra pygmaea | reverse complement strand
ATGTCAGCCATGCCTCCCGACCCCGCCAAGATCAGCCAAGGCGTGCCATTACCTATGCCCTTATACATCCTCTATCCACAGAAACATGAACTCTGGTTAATGAGCACATCCACACCCACATAGTTGAATTCATATTTGTTTTTAGTATAACACGACATTATGACACAAATCAATATTAACAGATAATAATATTTTTAAAAATATATATTAATACAGTTTTTTGTCAGAATGTCACAACCTGTAGAATACGGGGCTCTCCATGCACGAGAAGACACAGCACTGGAATCTCAAAGCTGCCCGTGCCTGCAGGGAGACAAGAGGACCAATCAGATCTGGAGACAAGAGGACCAATCAGATCTGGAGACAAGAGGACCAATCAGATCTGGAGACAAGAGGACAAATCAGATCTGGAGACAAGAGGACAAATCAGATCTGGGTTACTCTTTCAAACCAGTAATCACGTATCTGGATAAAATCAAAAGCTGCACTGTTCATGAGGAAATATAAGGCTGCTGCGTCACCCAGTAAACACCATTAAAGTACATTCAGTTATATTGCTTTATGCTTAGGTTCAGGTTTGAAGTGAAAGTGCCCAATTTGGGCAACTAAACCCTCTTGTCTGTTTCCCGGGATTTAAATGAACCTTTAGATACCATTTGTAAGTTGACTGAGCAGTCTGGAGGACTCTGGTTAACTAGCTTTAACAAAAGAGGTGTAAAGGAACAGCTAGAGTAGCATGGTGCCCTTGATTTGACTGTGTGTAAGTAGAGTTATTTTCCAAATGTCAGATTATCCGAATAAGGAGTATTATTACCTCCATAACCTGTGCGTTGCAGGGAAATATGTTTGAGCAGCTTGACCCTCATCTCGCTAGTTGCCCCATGGCGCTGGGGGTCTTCCTCCACTAGGATGAAGTGGGAGTGGTTGCAGTCCAGGGAGTAGACCGCCCCATGGGGCAAGTCCTGTGGCTCCACCACCGCAGGCTGGTCTGGCTATGGGGCACATGCCACAGCGCTCAAAAACAGACAGTATTTCTGTGAGACATTGACTATCCCAAATCTTCCCTTTTCATTTTGTTTTTCTAAGTATCTCAGCAACGGTATGTAGCAGCCTTGCTTCCTCTGCTGTCCGATCGTCAAGAGCAGGGTTCGAACTACAATAATTAAGACAATAGCAACTGATAAATGCAAAGCATCGTTGACCACTAACCCCCCCCCCATTTGTTAATCGACCCTGTCTACCTTGAAAGGCGCTATATGTCCAAGTTGTTATTATTATTATCATTGTTACAAACGGCCATCAGC
This sequence comes from Umbra pygmaea, assembly GCA_016801145.1. Classification (NCBI taxonomy): domain Eukaryota; kingdom Metazoa; phylum Chordata; class Actinopteri; order Esociformes; family Umbridae; genus Umbra; species Umbra pygmaea. Next base: position 13,388 of record JACXGM010016486.1, on the reverse strand, counting down.
ATTTGAAGGAAGGAAAGCAATAATCACTTTAGTGTCTCATAGCGAGTGAAGTAAACGATTGAAATTATGATTAAAATCAGAGCCAACCGCTAACTGGCTAACCATTTCACACCAGCCACATATACACACGCACACGGTCATTGAACAATGATGCATAACATCAATATCTACTGGAACTCATGGAAAATAAATTCCCCCCAGATGTGCGTAGAGACCTTAGCAGCAAGCAGCGCCTCTTTGTTGTGGATCTTGTTCCAGGGTGCGATGCCGATGGCAACCACTCTGACCTTAGAGGACGTGCTGGCCAGGGAATGGTCGCGAACAGCCTGGCCCAAGTGCTTGGTGATGCCAAAGCGAAGCCCATTGGTCAGAATCCATGCACCTGCCAGACAAAGACAAGGTCTAATTTGGTTGTTATTTGTTTACTTTGTCCCTTAGATTGTATCGGACATCTCATTCACTTGGACAGTGTCCCTTCTGAGAAATCAGACATGAAAGTTAAATGAGAATCCTGGATGTTTTATTGTGCTCTTTGAACACACAATTGTAATATAATATAATTTAGAATGTGACATTTTACAACGTGAAATACTCAAAATAGGATTAGACATGCTTAGTAAAAACCAGAGTGTGTGCATATGTGTGTCTACGTTGCAGTGTTTTTGTGTGTCTCACCTGTGCTCTGTGCTGCCTTAACCAGTCCTTTCCTCACAGTGTCCCTGAGCCAGGGTTTCATCTGGGCCAGCTCGTCTCCTCCCACCAGCGCCACCACCAGGTGTGGAGGAGCTAGGCCCCACTGCTCCGTTAGCATCTGGTAGATCAGCACAGGATCTGTGGAGCTGCGAACCCGAACAAACTACAGAGAGAAGCACATTGTGTCTGGCCTTGAGTAATAATAAATGAAGTGTTTATTATAAAATTCACATAATTACCAGAGGATGTATGAGGAGGTAACTATTGAAAATGTAAGCTAAATTTCATTTGTGGTGTTAGGAGTGCTACCTTGCCCCTGGTCTTGCTGGGGCCCGTGAAGTCGATGTCCCCGGCCCGTCCTGCTGTCCAGTGGGTCCGATCCCCTACCCCCCAGTGGGGAGTCGCTCCCTGGCCTTTAGCCACAGCCTCCACTGCTACATCCAGCTGGGAAAAGCACCGGCACCCCAACAGAGCACTGCAACGATCCACAGACACACAGGAAATTGAAAAAATCTACCTACAAACACACTGTATAATACACAGTATTGCCGCTAAAGCGTTCAACATTAAAAAGATGTCTTTGTGGTTGAAACGATGTTGAAAATATGTCTTTCAAATTATATTGTTCAGTTTGTTAATAGTACAATAATTCACAGTACACCTTTTCAAACAATCAATTAAACAAATAAAAAAATGAAACACACCTTTGCTCCGGGGACCACTCCAGCCTATCTCCGCATCGTGGACATCGTCGCTGCTGCGATATTGCCCCCTATGGACACAACACCCACAGTGCACAGCATGCCCTTTACCCCAATTTCCCATCCTCTTTGACCACGTGTCACAATGACTGTCATCGGCAGGTGTGAGGCACCTTTAAGAGCTTGTATAAACTATTCAAATCGGGAAGTATTTTCATTTTCGCTCCACATGCAAAAAAGCTTCCTTTCTGAGTTGTGGCCTCATTCGCGAACCACAAGCTTTCTGTGGACTGACGGCTCAGATACAGAGCCATGATCAGGCCCCAGCAGACCTATTGTAGGTATTTGGGGAGGTTTAGGTCGCTTGCCTCATTATTTATTATAATAATAAGAAAAATCAGTATACGATGCAGCAAGACATATTAATCTAACCAAGTAAACAGACTGTCGTTGTCTCTGTAAGTTAAAGATGCGTTTCAAGATGAAATGTTGTTGGAAAAAATGGGTCTCAAAAAATGTGTATGCTGATTTTTTCCCATCATAACTACTCGCTTTCCAACTTAGAACTTCATGGCAGACGGAGATAGAGATAGCGCTGTTAAAGCATGCACTTTTTAAAAAGTACACATCCACCCAAAAGGAGACATTCAGAATGCATCGTTAACTATTGAAATTGAAAGTACAGTACTAAAATATTGTAGTTATACATACACGAGGTGTATAAACAGTTTAATTTAAAATAAAAAATGTAGGGCAGTGCAACATTGTACACAGTAAAAACGTTGGTGGTAAATCAACACTCTTCAGTGTGTATATAGGTCCACTGGACCTATATAAACACTGAGTGTTAATTTAACACTGACTTTTTTTCTGTGTAACATTGCACGGTAATGTTCCACCAACACAAGTCACATCAGTCAAATATATTTATAAAACACTTTTTAAATCAGCTGTTGTCACAAAGAGCTTTTACAGACACCCAATACCAGTTATCTACTGTCCCCAAAATACATCTCAAAAAGTCTCCAGCAAGACCCTAAATATGTAGGCTTGAACATTACTCAGAGGAAATGTGAATATTGTTCCTCAAGAGACATTGTCAAACAGAGTTCCTTAGAGGCGACATTTCAATATTATCTCTGTCTGTGTATTTAAGAGATTCAAATTAAACCGCAGTGACTTATCCTTATATTTGTACATATGATAACCTACCATAAACCTAACATCTGTACTAACATAAGTGCAAATACAGTATATGACCATCCTTTAGGTATGTATAGTAGAATATAAAATGAGACGGGATGTTATCAATCATACATGTAAGGATACTGTGGGGGATGCAGTGATGAGTCTTACTACTGTAGAAATAGCTCTTTCATGTTACTAAAAAAAAGTGGCTGACATTGTTTTGTTATGAATTGATGGATGCCATTCATCTCTGGGCTGGGTGTTGGTTGTCAAATGAGATTTAACACTTTTTTCCCCCCCAGACTAAATGCTTAATTTATCCTAAGACATGGCAAGGAGACATTAACGTTGACAGCTCAGGTGTGTGCTAGAGGCAACTTAGCCTTCCGTAAAAAATGAATAAATGCCTATTTCCTACCTGTGTGAGGAGTTAGCAGCTCAATTGCAAGAATAAACATCAAATATATGTCCCGTATCGGTTATGCATTTGCATGTGAGTTAACATTGCTGAACAGCGCTCATTTGCCTGCGGACTCTTAAAAGATAATCGTAAAAAATGGAGTGAGATTGACGGCACATGCAGGTGCAGCATAAACAACAAGCTGCTCCAGCCAATCAGCTCACTAGGCAAAAAGTGTTTCGGTAAAGGCCATTAATTCGTAAAGGTTATTGGGAAAACATTCAAATTACATTGAAGACATGCTGATGAATGTATTAATTTGCCATAGCTTTTTTATGTAAAGTGTGACGGGTGTCACGGAAAGGCCGTATTTGAATTGGGAGGGATGGGGTACCATTGTCCATGCAAACGTAACATTTGCATGCAGGGTACAGAATGAATTGGGACCTCAAAGTGAAGGCTTGTGCTCTGAAAAAAATCAATAAATTAAGGTTGATTCAACATCTAAGAGCAAGATAACCAGCTGCAGTAGAGTTGAGTTTGCTTAATGTAATCTTTTAAATAAAACTCATTACACCTTAAAAACTAGTGGTCTGAAACTACAGTCTTCAACTCACACTAAGCTGTTGGCAAAGTGCTGTGTGAATACATCTATATAAGCATATCCTAGAATTTAAAATTGTAATCTTTCACAACATGTATTGAGACGTGGTGTGCAGGGAAGATTGATTGAAATCATAAACTAGATCATAAATTGGAACAGATTCTGCAGCATCATGTGTGAACTGAGTTTGGAAATATTTATGCACTTTATATTTGTCTAGCATAAGATTAATTAAGTCCCCAATAACACTCTAAACATGCATTGACCTAAACAACAGTTTTCCAACATTTTTTAAATGGATAGCATGTTATTCATATTAAATTATATTTAATCTAGAATAGTCTAAAAGTGGAATGTCACACCAGATATGATAATTTTAAAATAAATTGACATTCCAATAAAGGAACATTATTATTGTATTGGCCATCTTTGTAATAAGTTCTGCTAGAATATTTCCAAAAGCAACATACGTTTTAAAGACTGGTCATTTTTAAATCTAAGCATAAGACATCAGTTACAAAGCAGTTTTAATCCTCTTTTTTTCTCATATATCTAAATCCTATAGAAATGACACACGTTCAAAATCAATGCCAACAAATCAACTTAGTCACATACAGAGCTTGGACATCTACAAGCCATGATCTATGTTTAACATGTGCATCTTACAGTTCAATGTTGGCAAAGATGTGCAGCAATTACAGGCACTAACCTTACAAAGTAACTTACCAATGGTGTTTCCTGCCTTTCAGACATGTCTGTGTTCTAACATGCAGCCAGATTCCCTCTAGTCTCCAAATTATCTGTCCTAGGGCTATGACACCAGGTGAGCACATTGAGCCTCCAGGAAGATGCAGGCAGGTAAGACACGCCCCTGGCCTTATTCTAACCAATCCTAGTCAGCAATGAGCTCTATTCTCTGTGCATCTTTATCTTTGTCAAAAGTGCACCTGTACAGGAGTCCCATAATGAACATCTAAACAAGGTGTATTATTATATAATGTCCATTCACACATATTTCCTAAAGATGCTTTTTTTTTCTTTCCTTGGCTACTCCAAAAGAACTTTAGCAAAACTTTTTAATTACTTTTTAATAATACTTTTTAATTAAACTTTTTAATATGTAAAGAAGAAGGTATTTCTGCCATGAAATAAGAAATGTATTTGATTGATTTAATAGAGACAGCAGAGCTTACACCCCATCTCTGATGTCACTCAAATTATGTTTGAAATTTAAAACAGTTAAGACAAGGGTTAGGGTAGGTTTAGGTAAAGGCAAAAAGGCTAGTGGTAAAGGTTTTGGTTAAAGGTAGGCAAATGCACTGACACTGTTCAAATGTACTCTCAGAACATTTTTAAAAAATTTTCCTCCTTTCACAATTCCCAATAACTCTGCTCATAAAAAGCTTGCTCATACCTCCTCCTCCTAATGTATTTGAAAGTTATTGTATTATTGCTGCATTAGAGCTTCCCAACTAAGAATACAAGGTTTGTTTGTGGATTCTTTAACATCGACCACTAGAGGGCAGTGTCTACTGCGCAGAGTGAAGAATAATTTTAATTCTTTAAAGGTAGTATTTCAAGTTTGAAACAAGGGTGATCCTTTTTTTTTTTTATTCTGAGAAGAACATTATTTACAGTTAGAATAAATATAAAGTGGGTCTGACAATTTTGAACTTGATCTTTTTAAGTAATCTTTTTTCTTCCATTTGTCCATCAGTGTATATGCTGGCATTCCTAAAGCCAGTTTCACAAAAAAATCAGCTTTGTCCTGCACTAAAAGATTAAGCTCAATGAGCTCTCCATAGAGCTTGATATGTTTCAAGTCCAGGATTAGTCTTAATAAGAGACACAAGTAGGCGTAATAAAATACATATCTTGGTTTGGTGCTAACAGATGTGGCCGAACGTACTACCCTTATTATCTTATTCAAACAATGTACCATGCGCCCTTAAACATGTTTGACTTTAATTGTTGGATATTCCATTAAGACATTCTAAAATGGCCTGGACAATATCATTGATAAACATTAGAAGTTAAATGAAATAATTGTAATAATACCTCAAGCAAAGCATTCTCTTTTTTTCACTATTACAGGTGTCTTCAATGACATAATCAGTAATTCATCGAGTGTAAATGGAGAAAGTTCTCACTCGGATGTTTTGTGTCACTGTGTGTATCACACTAAACATGGAAGAGAAAGGAAAACCAGAGCGCTGTCTGAGGAGGTTAGAGAAAGGTTAATAGCCAAGCATGGTCAATGTAAAGGCTACAAGACCATCTCCAATCTGTAAGTACGGTTGCCAATATATTAAGAACTTTAAGGCATATGGGAATGGGACTTTAGCCAAAATCCCTCGACATGGCTGCGAGAGGACAGTTAAACTAAGAATGAGAAGAAAGATAGTCTGACTAATGGAGATTGAACCAATGTACACCCGTGGTCAAGTATTTACTGCTTCAGTGTTCTGAGATATTTTTGTCAGTAGTTACTATTGTATACTGAAGTATAATTACAAGCAGTCCATAAGTGTCAAAGGCTTTTATTGACAATTACATGAAGTTTATGCAAAGAGTCAATATTTGCAGTGTTGAACCTCTGCAAAGTTCTCAATGGGATTAAGGTCTGGGGAGTGTCCTGGCCACAGGCCCAAGATTTAGATGTTTTGTTCCCCAAGCCACTTACCCTAGTTATTACTTTTGCCTTATGGCAAGGTGCTCCATCGTGCTGGAAAAGGTATTGGTCGTCACCAAACTGTTCTTGGATAGTTAGGAGACGTTGCTGTCGGAGGATGTTTTGGTACCATTTTTTATTAATGGCTGTGTTTTTAGTTTAAACTTTAAATGAGCGCACACCCTTGGATGAGAATCAACCCCACACATGAATGGTCTCAGGATGCTCTACTTTTGGCATGACACAGGACTGATGGTAATGCTCACCTTGTCTTCTCCAGACAAGGTGTTTTTTGGATGACCCAAATAAATGGAAAGATGACCTTACCCCAGTCCTCAGCAGTCCAATCCCAATACCTTTTACAGAATATCAGTCAACTTTAGGAGACGGTCCTGGCGCTTGCTGGACTTTCTTGGGACCCAGACGCATTCTTCACAACAATTGAGTCTCTCTGTCAAGTTCTTGGCTATCCAATAAATGGTTGATTTAGGTGCAATCTTACTTGCAGAAATATCCTTGCCTGTGAATGTGCAAAGCAATGATGATGGCACGTGTTTTACCATAGTAAATACTGACAAAAAGATTTATGAACACTGAAGCAGCAAAGTTTGTGTAGAACAATACTTGTGCCATTCTCAGAACTTTTGACTTTTGATATCCATTTCCTGTCTGTCTGCCTCTACATACCCATCTCCCTGCATTTACTGATCGAGTGGTTCCCGATCCTTTTTTGTTTACTGTACCATCATATAAATTTATTCTAGCCCAAACAACTCCTAAAGTATTTGGTAGCAGTAGGAACTAGTGACCTGGTTGTGAGCCCCTGTACTAACCCTTCGGACTAGGACGGAGAGCAACTGTACTAACCCTTCGGACTAGGACAGAACTGCAGACAGGTTTCTGACAGGCTGTGCAATCACAAACATTGACAGCCAAACACAGCCCATGTATCATATAGACATCAAACAATATTGCAATGTAAGAAAGAAAAAGGATGCCTTCAATAATATAGAAAGAGACCCTACGTTGTCTTACACAAAATGGCAAATTTCTTCGGGGTGGCTAAAATCATGTTGCCAAGGGCATATGTGCCCAAGAGTCAGGAGCTTAGAACACTACACCAACACTTACAAATGTAAAACCAATATGTTTATTTAAAATATAACAGAAATAACGAAAAGGTGATGAGGCTTTGTCATATTGTGATTGCTTTTGGATGTTTATGCAGTATGAGCCAATTATGTTATAATGATTGGGCATAGGATATTTGTTAATGCACAAATGTATCTACAGGATGTAACAGTTTTTAATATTGATGTAATTTGATTAGCAATCCAGCTAAAGACATCAGCCTAAATTGGTGGGACATGCAATGTGCAAATACATACTATTCACAGGCTTTAACCTCATTTAATGTTACATTATGGAAACAAATTTTGTATAAGCTATTTGTCTTTTTGTTCACCGTGGAACTGTATGCAACAGCAGTAAAATCATTAAACCAGTAGCCCGTGAAAGGCGACCTCATTTGGCGCCATTTCAAATACCCCCCACGAAGCTAAGTAATAAGAAAGGGGGCGTGAATAAGAAAAAGAACAACCAATAAGCAAGACCGACCATTGCGTAACCAGCATCCGCTGGACTATAAATCATACGGACTGTGGTCAGTGGTCCTAATATCCCCAGTGTGCAATAATTTTTGTATTTCGTCAAACCAGGACATATACTTTGAAGTAATGACATATGTGGAGAAATCAAGTGAAATGGAGAGGTCGGCGACACGGAGAGGGAATCCTCTCTTTCGCCGTAGCGTTTGCAGAAACTTGTTTGGACCGGTCGACCATGACCAGCTGAGCCGAGAGTTAAAGTCGAAGCTGAGGGAAATCTCTGAACAGGATCAGCGTATGTGGAATTTTAACTTCGAGTCAGACACTCCAATGCCCGGGATTTACGAATGGGAAGGGATGTCAAAGGACTCCACGCCTGCCTTCTACCAGGAATCGACTCAATTCGGAGGCATGAAGGTTGTGACATCGGACCCAAACCCTAATTTTACCTCTGAAGTTGGGCCTGAACACTCGCTTGCATGTTGCCTTAGCCCGACCCCATTATCAGACTTTGAACAAATTGCAATTTCTTCCAAAGAGGTTAACCAAGAGAATTGCTCCAATTCCCACAATATGAAGAAATCTAACACAAAAGCGACGTCGTGTATTCGGCGTAAGAGGTCGAGGACAACATATTCTGAACGTGAAGTCAACGTCTCTCAAATTACAGGTATGTCCGTAGCCTACTAACATGTTTGGTAAAGCTATATGCCTAATAAGACAAGTCTACATTTTTTTGTATGGCTTACTCATATGAATTAATTGCTAACCGTTGTACATTTCAACCCTGCAGATTTTTTTCCAAAGAGGAGAAGATCAACATCTGAGATTCAAGCCACCCTTCAGAAGTCTACCCACTCAATTCCCCTTGAACAGACTCCACGCAAAGCTAAAATTATTCGATGAAGGGAACGGACTGTTGAGGACTTCAAAATGCCTATGAACAAAATTATCTGCCACTTTTACAACTATTTTCTGTTTAATATGTAAGAAAAACACTTCATGGCCAATGTGAATGCCAACATAATGCATTTTCTGTCATATTTTGTTTTAAATTATTTTGTTTTAAATTATTGTTTATTTATTTTTATTTATATTTTAGCTGTATTTATTTTTGTTTATTTTCTGGCGCTGAAGAAATTAAACAACGTTTTCTTAGATATGAATATACCTTTGTCAGTTAAATTGTTTCCACGAAAGACAATTGAATGATTTTGGTTAAGTTTACTTCATACAGTCTTTTAATTTAACCAGGTATACAAGGACGACCTGTCAAATGGACATTCTAATCGAAGGCAGTACACAACAACATAAGGCTACTTGTAAAAATAACACAATACATTAAAAAATATTAATTTCACTGAGCTGGTTTAATTTCTTTTCGACTATATCAATTCATTTCAGTTATTGCAGCGAAATTTTAATTGAGTGTTTACCAAATGTTTTAGGGGTGTTCAGAACTCTGTAGTCTTTCAATGTATGTCTACTAGAGAGATGAACAACACCGCCTCCCCACATTACTCATGAGAGAATTAAAACCAACCATGATTTAAGCCAGGAGTGCTTCTATCAACAAACTCTAGAAGTATGGGCTACAGTTAATCTGAATTACTTTGAGCCTTATTATTTATGCTCTAGGCTATATCTTTTTTGAATGGTCAAGGTAGACTGGTTTTGGGTATGCTTATATAAAGGTCTACAACAAACAGGGCAACTCCTTATAGCTCCATGTTTTAATATTAGGAATATAAAGTATGTGGACACTAAATTATTATTGCAAATAAAGACAGTGGGAAAACATTTAAATTCCATAGCCTATTATTAATTTTCTAAGATTAAAATAGAATACCATTCACAGGCGTTTTTTAATGTACACTACCATGCAAATTATTCAACGTGCATGCGTAATTGCACACAAAATACTAATAACCAGGATGTATTATCTGTTTATATGCAAATTAACTAAATCAACAATATACAAGCATAGTTTTACTTTTACGAGTTTTAGGTTATCTAGCTAATTTTTGTTTTGGACGAAAGATGTAGAAATTTAGCTAACACATTCAAGATTTCTACAAATAATTGCTTTTAATTATTTTATTTTCAGTTGTGTATTGACTTCATTTGGTTTTTGCTTTTCAAAGTGTAGCTAATAAAAAGTTGATAAATGGTAAATGATAAATAATTAATTAGCTTGTGAACGTCTTTGTTGCGTGAAAATGTCTTGATTAAAGCAAAGGTCTGCTAATAATATTATTACAATGTCTGATAATGGATGATTTTCATTTTAATGACTTGGCATAACGCTATACATCAAGGATAACATACACGTTTATTTTGGATGAATAATGGGTTTAAAGTGATAAAGACAAAGTATTATGGGAATGTCATTGCACATAGACCTTCAAAACAGTTTTTATTTGAATTCAATACCAATTGTGTAAACACAGTTGGAAGCCTAATCAAGTGATAAGACACCGAAAGGGTTATATGAAGGTTTGATGTAGAGAAAAAGAACAATACACTAAAGAATCCGAGTGGCCATCTGTCCACGCGACATGGAAAATGGGAACGCGCTGAGAAAACAGAGTAGAGCGTGCCATCTCTTTCACCTGCAAATGCGTCTTTGTGTCAAATGCTGCATACTAATAGAACCCCCACGCTCTTCCGAAGTGTATTGTGCTGGCGTTAACTTTTGTACCCAAAACCCATTCAAATGTTTATTGTTTTACAAACCTCTGTTAGTCAACAGTCCTAACAGAAAAGAAAAATATAAGCCATTTATTAAAATAACATACACTATGTTAAAAATCTTTACACACTCTTCAGATCAGACTTTAAAATAAAAGAATATAACCACAATTCACCCTGTGTGTGACTTTTTTAATGCTGATCAACGTTTATGGCTGTCAATAGTTAATAGCCTATAACATTTTTATAGAATTGTAATTTTTTCAATGTTTAATAGACTGGTTAACAATATAGTCTCTGTCCAATTGAACTGATAAAACTCCCTGGAGTACTGTAGTAGTTCAAGTTCCTTGTAGTTTTCCTCAAAAACAGATGGTCTGTATTTTGTCCTTACAAGGCATCCAATTGTACCAACAAAATGTTTAGTTAAAGCTGTCCCAAGGGCCTGCTATTCTCCACTCTCTGTTGGTTAAATTGTCTTAATGAGGTCAGAATTGATCTGCATGATACAAAATGAGAGACTCTACCTAAAGGGATGATGTCAAGTAGATTAATTACTTGGATGATTGGCTTTTATTAGGAATAGCCTTGTTAGAACAATAATTGTCGGAATAGTAATGTAATCAAAAGCATTGCCTACAGCTGTATGTTTGAACACAACCCCCGTATTTTCACATGTTGAAGTTGTCTTGGAAATTACAACAAAACACAAACAGATTCTGTAGAGTATCAGTAGGCCCTATAAAATAAGCGCTAGCGGGACACAGGCGGACCAGCAGTGTCAGAGTTGGTGATCCGCTCGGGAGTTCCACCGGCAGGTGAGCACCGTTTTAGATCTTGAAAAATTGTCAAAAAAATAAAAAAGACAACCTCTTTCTTTAATATATATTTTATAACTGAAATCAATTTATAATTTCAAAATCAACTTAAATGTGTTTGTATTGTATTTGGATGTTGTTGTAACCAATTTTCTAAATAGTTTTTAATATTCATTATTCATTTTGTCCACAACTTTTTTTTGAAAAAAATGGACTTCCTACGTCTCTGTCCCCAGCACATTTCAAACCAAACTGACGCCCATGATGCTGATCTCAGTGAGAATCACTGCTTCCTGATTCTGAACATTCATAACTCGAACTCAGGATGTCATGTGCATCTCGTCCTCGCTCAAGTGTCTCCACTGGTCAGTCCCGTTACTGTAAAGCTATAGGATCAGCGCAAACATGGGGAGGTATCAAGAGCTTTAGTAGCATAGATTTGCCTATATGTTCAGAACATGTAGACTATAGCGAACATTTTAACCAAATATTAAAACACCAAGCAAAATAATAATAACAATACAGGCTAACTATTCGAAGTTTCTCTGGACAAGAGTATTTATTAAACAATATGAATGTTAAAATAACTATAACCTGACTGTTTACATCAACAATGCTGATTTCCTCTTTCTTTCCTAAAATAAGAAGCCTGCGTTACCACAATGAATTGCACAAAGTCCAGCATAGGAAAAAGTCAACCAGCCAATGGAATGCAGAGAAGTGTCCCTATAGCAACCCTATTTTGGCGACCTCAAAATGTACCATAATGCCCACCACACTTATACACCATACTTTAAAGTGGGGGTGCTATTGTAATGAGGCCAGGGCGGGCTATTGTCATGAGTACACAGGGAGAAGGCAGGGCCCAGATGGTCATCTGCCCTTTCATCTGAATGGCTACTTCCACTGAAGGAATGTAGGGAGCCCAAAGGCCAGTGGGATGAGGTCACCATCTGCTGCAGCTGAGGTCCCCTGTACAAAGCTCCGGTATTAGCCACGCCACTGGGCCACTGGTCCTTCCAACCCCCATCCCCTGAGGCCCAGGGCACGAGAGGGGAAGCGAGATTGAGGTGCAATTGACTCTTTGCTCCCTGCAGTGTAAATGGAATGGAAAGTTCACTCCAGGCGACAGGTGGTGTTGCAGTGATGTGCTTTTATGTTTCGGTTTTTAAAGGTTAAAGCAAAAGAATGCAAGTTATTAGCTGTTATTATTGTTCATTGCACCAACGCATTCCATGAGCATCTTCCTGTACATAGAAGCCACCAACATCACAGCTGTGTTTAATATTGTTTTGTTCGCCATTTGTAGGATCAATAGTTTTTTCACAACTACTGAGCTGTACTAAGAGACTCAACTGTGGACACTCAAATATAGCGCGTCACAATGCTAATATCGCTCATCTAACTTCTGACAAACATAGAAATATTGGCAACATTTAACAATATATATTTCCTAGTAAGCTTTTTAAGCCATTATTTAATTTACATGTAAGCAGATAAACATTTTGATTTGAAGCCTGGCATTTTTATTTGGAATCTGTCAATAAAGCAAGCCATAGTTACGATGAAGAATCAAGCAAACACATCAGAGAGATAGCAAAAATATAAGGTGTGGCCAAATCAACTTTTTGTTGGATTCTTAAAAAGCAAGAACAAGAACACGCTGGTAAGCTCAGAGACACCAAAATGCCCAGAAGACACCTGTGCATGGAAAACAGCTGTGATGTGATGGATGACTTAGAATTAGTTCCCTGGTGAAGAAAAATCCCTTCACAACCATTGGCCAGCTCAAAACTGTAACGATTCCCAGTTCCCTTTCCCTGGACACTGCCACTTCCCTATTCCATCCCGCTCAGAACTACAATTCCCATACATCAGTTCTACTTCCTGTGGACTACAGCTTCCCTAGTCATACCTCCTAAGAACTACAGTTCCCATACCCGGACTCAATTATCATTATTCACCACACCTGATCACTCCATTTTGTATTTAAGCCACACTCACCCATAGCCTCC
>JACXGM010016485.1:10441-20540 GCA_016801145.1 Umbra pygmaea | reverse complement strand
ATGTCTTGCCACCGTTAATTTACCTCCTCCAATTCTCTCCGTGTAGATGATAACGAGTTGATTTAACTTGTTACGGCAATCCAAATGCCCTGTAATATGTTCAGGTTTGCTGTTACTTCATGCACTAAGATGTGAATTTCTTCTTCAATAAATTAAATTTTGCGCTTTCTTTTTCCGTAGGGAGATCCATGATAGATACGGGCCCATTGTTTGCTCTTATAGAGGCACGCTAATAGAGGGCGGAGTATGCGCTGATAGCGTAATGGGTATCGGGTTTGATAAATACTTCGCTAAATGTGGAAGCATAGCGTGTGCAATTACCGAACTCGCATACACATACGCAGCGCAAACAGCGCTTGTGTTAGTAAATCAGGCCCAATGTCTTGAGTAAAGTACACAATGTCTTGGGTAAAGTACACAAGGTCTTGAGTAAAGTACACAATGTCTTGAGTAAAGTACACAATGTCTTGAGTAAAGTACACAATGTCTTGAGTAAAGTACACAAGGTCTTGAGTAAAGTACACAAGGTCTTGAGTAAAGTACACAATGTCTTGAGTAAAGTACACAATGTCTTGAGTAAAGTACACAAGGTCTTGAGTAAAGTACACAATGTCTTGAGTAAAGTACACAAGGTCTTGAGTAAAGTACACAATGTCTTGAGTAAAGTACACAATGTCTTGAGTAAAGTACACAAGGTCTTGAGTAAAGTACACAATGTCTTGAGTAAAGTACACAAGGTCTTATGTAAAGTACAAATTGTCTTCCTACCAAATTACTGCACTACTGATCATGTTTACACCCTACACACCATAATAGGTCAACACATATACCAAAACAAAAGACAAAAAAAGATTTTTGCATTCTTTATTGATTGTAAGAAAGCTTTTGATTCAATCTGGCAAGAGGAGTTATACTATAAAATTCTCGAAAGTGGTATAGGGGGTAAAGTATATTATATAATGAAATCAATCTATGTCAAAAATAAATGCGGAATAAAAATTGGCAATAAAAGAATAGACTTCTTCACTCAATGTCTACATTGATGAACTAGCGGTATTGTTGGAACAATCTGCAACCCCTGGCCTCACCCTAAAAAGCAATAAAGTAAAATTACTGCTCTTTGCAGATGACCTAGTGTTGCTGTATCCAGCGCAAGATCCTGGGCCCTATGCATAGGCAGTCCTGATGGCCCCCCATGTTCCTTAACCCCAATATATTCCAGACTTTTCAAGGGCCCTCTCTCCCCTTTGGGTCCTGGTAATCAGTACTGGTTTTACCCCCAGTCCGATGCCCCTGGCTGTATCTGTTGGAGCAATACTGTCACAACAAACCTAAAAAAATCTTCCAGAAAAATCTCAGATCTCAGGAAAACAGACACATGTTCACTCTAGGAAACACCGCCATTGAACACACCCTGTCGTATGATTAGCTGGGGGTCAAAATCAGCGCCACTGGAAAGTTTATTCTGGCAGTGAATGCATTGAAGGAAAAGGCCAGTAGAGTCTAGCCGTCGAAAAAGGCGGACATAAAAAACCTGGTTACCAAAATAATCCAGAGTATGTGGTCATTGTACGACAGGTGAGGTAGAGACAGAGATGCACTATCTACTATACCACACTGTCTGATGAAGAAAAGATAGAGAGAGACTGCTCTGAGGTAGATGTAACACATTGTATGTTATGTAGATATCCATGTGTGTGTTGCAGATAAACTACGGTGGTACTGTGCCCAGGTCGTACTACGCTCAGGAAAATGGGGTCAAAGTTCAGTATGACCACAGCGTGACTATTGGCCGAGGCTCCGCCCTCACACTGGATTATTTTATCACCACCCCCTGTAGCCTCCTCAGGTAGCCAATCTAACTGTTAACCCTGACAAGTGACCCCTAATCCCAACCATGCCAGTGACCTTTCTCCTTTAGCATGACCTTTTGTGAGCCCATCACACTGCCGTATATTCCCTGACTCCTTGATGATGTAATTCCGTTTGATAAAGGTGTGGAGACAAAGACAGTTTAGTGGTGAGTCCTGGTAAAGGTTTCACATTCCCTCTCTTCTTCTACCACCGCTTCCATCCCCCGGCCTTCCTCCTCTGCTCTTCTCCCTCTCTACAGGTGGCAATTTGCCAGTGATGGGGCAGATATAGGCTTTGGGGTGTTCATGCGGACCCAAGAGGACAGTAGGGGTCAGAAGTTGGGGGACATGCTAGAGTTGCTACCCAGTGAACGCTACAACGCTCACATGGTCCCAGAGGATCGTACACTCACCTGCCCTGAGCCTGGAACCTGTGAGTGTCCACACACAGATAAACAGAGGATATGTAGATATATAAGCATGAATGCATGAGGGGGTGTGGTATATGGACACCACGGCTAACAGCTGTTCCTAGGCACGACATATTGTGAATTGCCTGGACACAGCGCTTAGTCATTGTATATTGGCGATATACCATAAACCCCAAAAAATTGTTTATTACTAGAATACCAAATCAATCTGTGAAAAGTGATTTCATACTAATGGTACAATGCAAGCTCTCATATCGCAAGGCTATTAGCCAATCAGTATTCAGGTTTTGAAGCACCCATATAAACTCAGGACCTTATATTTTAAAGATAATTCGTAAAAGCAGAATATCTTTATAGATGTTCATTGTAAAGGGTTTAAACAATGTTTGTTATGCTTGTTCAATGACCAAAAACAATATATGAATATGCATCTGTGGAACGGTCGTTAATACATTAACAGCTTACAGGCAGTAGGCAATTAAGAACACAGTTATGAAAACTGAGGACACTACAGAAAAACACCAAACAAAAGATGCTCAGGGTCCCTGCTCATCTGAGTGATCGTGTCTTAGGCATGCTGCAAGGAGGCATGAGGACTGCAGATGTGGCCAGGGCAATAAATTGCAATGTCTGCACTGTGAGACACCTAACACAGCACTACAGGGAGACAGGAAGGACAGCTGATTGTCCTCGTGGTGGCAGACAACGTGTAACAACAACTGCACAGGATCTGTACATCTGAACATCACACCTGCTGGACAGGTACAAGATGGCAACATCAACTGCCCAAGTTACACCAGGAACACACGATCCCTCCATCAGTACTCAGACTGTCTGCAGTAGGCTGAGAGAGGCTAAACTGAGAGCTGGTATGCCTGTTTTAAGACATAAGACATCATTGGCTATGTTGACTATAGGCACAAACCCACCTTCTCTGGACCAGACAGGACTGGCAAATATCGTTCTTCACTGATGAGTCACAGTTTTCTCTAACCAGGTGTGATGGTCGGAGGAATGATCCTACACCGAGGCCTGCACTCTGGAGGTGGACGGTCCATCTTTGTCTGACGCGGTGTGTGACAGCATCATCGGACTGAGCTTGTTGACTCAACGCTGTGCGGTACAGGGAAGACATCCTCCTCCCTCATCCTGACATGACCCTCCAGCATGACAATGCAACCATCCATGCTCATTCTATGCATGATTTCTTGCAAGACAGGAATGTCAGTGTTCTGCCATAGCCAGCGAAGAGCCCAGATCTCAATCCCATTGAGCACATCTGGGACCTGTTGGATCGGAGGGTGAGGGCTAGGGCCATTCCCCCCAGAAATGTCTGGGAACTTGCAGTTTTTTGGGGGGAACTTTGTTGGAAGTGTAGGGTAACATCTCACAGCAAGAACGGGCACATTTGCTGCAGTTCATGAGGAGATGCACTGCAGTACTTAATGCAGCTGTCGGCCACAACAGATACTGACTGTTACTTTTGACTTTGACCCCCCCTTTGTTCAGAGACACCATTATTCAATGTCTGTTAGTCACATGTCTGTGGAACCTGTTCAGTTTATGTCTTAGTTGTTGAATCTTTTTATGTTTCTATGTTAAGTTTGCTGAAAAATGACAGCAGTTGAATGTAAGAGGATGTTTCTTTTTTTGCAGAGTTTATACACACACACACACACATTCATATGCTAATAAACTGTCATACAAATGCAAAGACACAGCTGCCTAGATACAGCGTTGTAATTGTGTATTTTCTCTAATGCAGATGTGCTGCGTTTTGACAACAGCTACAGCTTACTGCAGTCTAAGAAGATCAGCTACACTGTGGATATTCTGCTACCAGATGGGCACATCCAAAGCACTAAAAGTAGCATAGAGGATGGACAGTTGGAGTAAAACGCGTGTGTCTGTACTGACAGAGCCGTAGGAGAGAGGGGGCAGACATCTGTCATCTGGCACACACACAAACACTCATACACACACACATACACACACACACCTCCACCACAAACACACACACACACATACACTCATACACACACACATACACACACACACCTGCACCACAAACACACACACACACACATACACTTATACACACACACCCACACACATACACACACACACCTGCACCACAAACACACGCACACATACATACATACACATACATAAACACAAATATGAACACTGGGAGGTTAAAGATAGAATTGTAAGGGACAATATAAACTCTTTAGTTCTCAAGTGTTGGAGATTGATATGATAGGAGTCTCCCCAAGTTAAAATTTTCCTATGTAATTTAGAATACATTCAATGGTGAATATGGCAAAAATTAAGGAATAATTGACTGAAAAAACAAGTATGATTTTACTTACTGACAATTTAGATGTCTTTATAGTTCGTTTTTTATTATAGCAAACCTGAAAAAAATATTCTTACCCAAGGAAGCAATCACTGTGAATGTCTATTGTACTACAACAGTATTTGTAGAAAGTATTTGTTGATTATATGACGTAGTATTTCCAATACTTAGCAGAATTTTATAAATATTGTAATTTATTTAGTATGATTTTTATTATGGCATTTTTAATTTGCTTGTATTGTAATTTTTTATAATAAATGTTATAATTTGAAAGGAAATTTAAGTAATACTCATCCTCTAGTGGTTTCCAAACTTTCTTGGTTAATATACCACCAACTGAATGTTGTTCTGTCTCGAATGTTGTTCTTATGTACTGAACTTAAGTGCTGAACTAGCTCACAGGATTTATTACTCAAGGCCCTGGTAATAGCAGATGAGTTGAATCAGGTGTGCTAGTTCAGAAATAGATCAAATATATGGAACGGTTAGGGTGCCCTGATGAGAGGGTTGAAAACCACTCTACTCTTCTAAGAGAAGCGTATCATTTGGCTCATAGGAGTTTAAGGTATTGAAATGTGTTCTCCAGGCAGATCTGCCTTGGAGGCAGAAATCATTTGATTGGTTCATTAAAAAATGAGGGCGGACATCACATCACATCGCAAATGTGCACATGAGCACATGAGCACATCAGTTTTTAATCACACCTAACCTTAACTCTAATCTTAACTACACTGGAGTGTTAAACTGTAATCCTGTACTAAGTAAAAGTACTTTTCTGAATAACTCTCAGTTCACAAGTTTTGGGAAGTCCCTCATTAATATCAATCAGAACCTAATTTTAGGTACGCTGCCTGGAGAACACTTCAATAACTTAAGTTCCTATGCACTATAATTGGTGATATTCCATTTTTATCCACTAGATGGGGATATAAGATTACACAAGAATCACAATAATGGATTGAACTGATTCCTCATTCGAACTGCAGTGTGGTACAGACTACAGTACATTGGAAATTAAAACAAAACGCATGCAATTACATAACTCTTGGTTACTGCAATGTCAGGAAAACCCCTCCCAGTTAAATCACCTCAATATTTTAAACTGACATTTCAAATTGATGCACTAAATGTAAAAATCTCACCCCTTGGGCTATTCCCATTAGATTACATTTAATTCCTTGACTTTCTGTTAGCTTTTATTTAATAAAACGTGTCGTTTATAGTCTATAAAAACGCATTTGAAACGTTTTTCTCTTGTAAAGAGACTCGCTCATAGTCCGTGACCTTGAGGCATGAGTTGCATCGCAATATTCTACCAACTATCCACGTTGAAACAGCTTTCGTATTATTACCATTGATGCTGAAATAACAAATAAACTGAACCCATTTTTATCAACAACCTTTGGTTCCTCACAAGGCATCATCATTTCTGCATCCAGCCTTCGAGCCTGGCAGCAGGTTAAAATAAGTCGCTAGGGAAATGCGGGTGAGACACACGTTTTCCAGTCCTTACATAATCGCTGACAACCGCTGGGCACCGCAGGCTTCACTGCCGCATTGCCTTGGACCTTTATTTAATATGATGATGCAAGTTAATTGGGGTGACACCAACATATAAGACATGCATCATTGATGATCAGCAAATTTATCCTTCGTTATAGGCAATTGAGGTTGCTAATTAGCTGAATCAGAACGGATTATATGATAGCTAAGGTAAAACATGCAATTACAACGCTTTTTTAAGACTACGCGTGCCTAATTTTTCCGTGCAGGTGCAAGACCATGATGCAACATAAGGAACAACTCGCCAGCAGCAGTGTATCATAGAGCAGTGTACGGGTAGTTTAGAATCCGGGCCTGACACTAGTCCATGATATCAACCCCAACTATAGCTATATAAATAGGGATAGCAATGGGTTTGGGTCCGTCAATCTCTGCGAGAGTGCGTGTCAGTACGTGTGCGTGGCTAACTACGCTTGCTTACTGGTAGGCGGTGCTTTAGGTTATTATGCTAATAGGAGGGCGGGCCGAAGGGACATGAGTAAATGACGTCAGCTCCCAGGTCGCCCCGCAGAGTGAAACAAACATGGCGACAGAATGGAGTGGGCAACAAGGCTATATTTTAACACTAATCGTATTTCTTTGGAGCGCAATCGGGGGACGCACCGAGACAGCCACGTCGAGTGTCAGCAGGAGCGGGAGCCAGGTGCTCGGTATGCGGCTGGAGAGGAGCGACAAACCGGCCACGACCACTGAGGACGGGGTCATACAGGTAACGGAGGAGAGTACAGTGCAGCTCCGGTTCTACGGTGTTCAGCTCAACTCCGGCACCTGGTCACAGATCCGCTTCACGGAACAAGGGGATGGGAGCGAGGAAGGGGGAATAAATGTTTTTGACGACACACCAAACAGAACTTGTGTTGATTTTACCAAAGACTTCAGTATCGCCAATTACATGAACATCAGTAGCCGGGGTACCACTGGGGTGCTCAGCATAAACGTTAAACCGCTTCGCAAGAGCGAGCCGAAGAAGGAGTACGGGTTGTGCATCAGGAGTTTGACCGACGGTAGGTGGGCTCTTCTTGGGGATAGCGACGGGAGACTTCGTGTGGTGGAGGGGGAGAAAACTCTTCTGCCCCTGTGGTTTCAAATCGTCCTCATCTCCTGTCTGTTGGTGCTGTCTGGCATGTTCAGCGGGTTGAACCTTGGTCTGATGGCCCTGGACCCCATGGAGCTCCGTATAGTTCAGAGCTGTGGCTCGGAGAAGGAGAAGAAATACGCCCGCAAAATCGAGCCAATCCGCAGCAAGGGGAACTACCTTCTCTGTTCCTTGCTGCTCGGCAACGTTCTGGTCAACACAACACTAACAATTCTCCTGGATGACTTGATAGGCTCTGGGCTTGGCGCTGTGGTCGCCTCCACAGTGGGTATCGTGATTTTCGGCGAGATCGTTCCCCAGGCGCTGTGCTCTCGCCACGGGTTGGCAGTGGGTGCCAACACCATCCAGGTGACTAAGTTCTTCATGTTGCTTACCTTCCCTCTGTCGTACCCGGTCAGTAAGCTCTTAGACGTGCTCTTGGGTCAGGAGATCGGTACTGTGTACAACCGTGAGAAGCTGGTGGAGATGCTGAAGGTGACGGAACCCTACAATGACCTGGTGAAAGAGGAGCTCAACATGATCCAAGGTGCTCTGGAACTGAGGAATAAGACGGTGGAGAGCGTCATGACTCCCTTGGCCCATTGCTTCATGATCCAGAACGACGCCATCCTCGACTTCAACACCATGTCAGAGATCATGGAGAGTGGCTACACGCGCATCCCCGTGTTCGACGAGGAGCGCACCAACATTGTGGATATACTGTACGTGAAGGACCTAGCGTTTGTGGACCCCGATGACTGCACTACCCTAAAGACCATCACCAAGTTCTACAACCACCCGGTCCATTTTGTGTTCCACGACACTCGGCTGGACTCCATGTTGGAGGAGTTCAAGAAAGGTGTGTGTTTCAGGAGGGTGGGGTATACGTATTTACAACGCATTCATCGCGCCACATCATCACACACAGACAGATGTGACACAGTGGAGACACACCCTCTGGCTGTATGGATTTCTGTATCGACCAATGGAATATTTCGACCCCGTTGTCATGACAGGAGGCAAAAGTGACCCAATCTAGAGGCGCTTCCCTATGGCAGCCACAGGGTGTAGTCTTCACTTTTTACTTCCAGACCATAATGTTCAGGCTGCGTTTGTGATGGATCAGCAGTGGTCGTGAAGCTTGTACACGTAGCTCATCCAGACCATTCATCCTTCTGTATCAGTCACTCTGTTGTCCTTCAGCGTGACTGAAAGTCTTTCCCATGTTGGTGCACATTAGGCAGTGGTGATAGACTACTAGGGCATTAGGCGGGGCTGCTGTCATACTGATGGGGCTAGGCTGGGCTGTTGCACACTCATAACACAACAGTTTAGCTCTCAAACATTCTGAATACAGCACGAAAACCGATGTCCATGTCATGTATGGAAAGAAAGCATCACTACACATTATGGCCTATTCACGGAATGACCTTGAAAAGTCTCTTTCTTGTGCCAACAGCAGTGATACATTGTTCTGGTTCTGGAAAGCCAAGATCCTAACCATGTCTGTTGGTTCACTTTGGAGTCAGTTTGTTAAAGGGCAGCATCTGGCTGTTATAACTGCACAGTTTGGTGTGGTGTGTGCAAACCGTGTGTGGTTTGTGGGGACAGGAGTGTGTGGTGTGTAAGGACTGCAGCATGTGGTTTGTGAGGACAGCAGTGTGTGGTGTGTGAAGACAGTAATGTTGTGTGAGGACAGCAGTGTGTGGTGTGTGAGGACAGCAGTGTGTGGTGTGTGAGGACAGCAGTGTGTGGTGTGTGAGGACAGCAGTGTGTGGTGTGTGAGGACAGCAGTGTGTGGTGTGTGAAGACAGTAATGTTGTGTGAGGACAGCAGTGTGTGGTGTGTGAGGACAGCAGTGTGTGGTGTGTGAGGACAGCAGTGTGTGGTCAATGGGAGGAAAGATCTCAGTATTGTCAAGTTAAAGAAGTAGTTGGTTGAGCAGATGTTACAGTGGGTACAGTGTAATGCATGGGTTGCTACCTCCACACCAAGTAGAAAACATGTTATTAACAA
The DNA here is from genome assembly GCA_016801145.1 of Umbra pygmaea. NCBI lineage: Eukaryota > Metazoa > Chordata > Actinopteri > Esociformes > Umbridae > Umbra > Umbra pygmaea. The sequence continues at coordinate 11,243 of JACXGM010016485.1, read as the reverse complement.
GATTAAAAGGGTAACCAAGAGATGAAATGCAACCCAAACACTACATCATACCAGGACTGCCTAATTTGTTCCCTGGAGATCTACCATCCTGTAGGTTTAAATTCCAACCATGTTGTCCTGTAAGTCCTACCCAAGTTGTGACTAACCGGATATATGTTTTCCTTCAACTATACACAGTCCTCTACAAATTCAGTAGTGTCTGAAAGCTGATCCCTGTACAGCTTGTTTGCCATTAAGGACAGATAGAAAAGCAAGAGGCTGTATCGTAAGCTGAATGAAATAATGTACCCTAGCAGGTGAAATATACTGCAAATGTTTGCTTTAAAATATAGGATAGGAATGTATGATACGCCAGGAATCTGGATTAGCTCCTGCTGTCTATGTCTACCCCCCTTCTGGCTGAACTTAGAGCTTAAATTAGAGATGTGGGGAACCTGCCAGAGAGCGATAAGAACAGAGAGGAAGAGACTGGTGGATAATCCTCTGAACCTTCAGAAATACCCCTGACAGCACACAACAATACTGACTGACTGACCGCAATACTGACTGACTGACCGCAATACTGACTGACTGAACGCAATACTGACTGACTGACCGCAACACTGACTGACTGATCACAATACTGACTGAACAAAACACTGACTGTGACTGATCACAATACTGACTGACTGATCACAATACTGACTGACCGCAATACTGACTGACTGACTGACTGACTGACCACAATACTGACTGACTGACCACAATACTGACTGACTGACTGACTGACCACAATACTGACTGACTGATCACAATAATGACA
>JACXGM010016485.1:0-10341 GCA_016801145.1 Umbra pygmaea | reverse complement strand
TACTGACTGATCACAATACTCACTGATCACAATGCTGACTGATCACAATACTGACTGACTGACCAGAATACTGACTGACTGATCACAATACTCCCTGATCACAATACTGACTGACTGACCAGAATACTGACTGACTAATCACAATACTCCCTGATCACAATACTGACTGACTGACCAGAATACTGACTGACTGATCACAATACTCCCTGATCACAATACTGACTGACTGACCAGAATACTGACTGACTGATCACAATACTAACTGATCACAATACTGACTGACAGCAATAGTGACTGACTGCAGGAATGGTGCACTGTGTCTGGATGCTGTTAGTCTCACTGGTTCTTGAGGTGTTGTGGATGTTCTGGGCTGTAGTCTTGATACCGACTGGTGTTTCTCCATCTAGGTAAATCCCACCTGGCCATCGTTCAGAAGGTAAACAACGAGGGGGAGGGAGACCCATTCTATGAGGTTCTCGGATTGGTCACCTTGGAGGACGTCATCGAGGAAATAATCAAATCAGAGATACTGGACGAATCTGACCTTTACAGTGAGTAAATGTCACGCTGCATTGAGTCAAACAACCTATGGACAGTTGATCACACAGAGTCAATGTACTTACGCAGTTTTTAACTGGAGTTTAATGAGTTAAGGCAGGGATGGCTGTTGATTAAACCTACTCCTCAAGCCTAACTTTTAAGTGTTCCATCTGGTTTTAACTCAGCGTCCATAAGGTATGAACGTAGGAAAATGACTCCCTTCCTGCTGAAAGACATAATGAAATTGTTTGAAAAAGTAAATTGACATTGTCTGTGCTCAACCTGTTTGCTGTCCGTTTTTCTCCATTCTCTTTTCTTGGTATCCGTTTCCCCAGCCGACAATAGGAACAGGAAGAAGGTGGATCCTAACAAGAGAATGCGGGACTTCTCAGCATTTAAACAAACAGACAACGAGTGCAAGGTGAAGATCTCCCCTCAGTTGATGCTTGCTGCCCACCGTTTCCTGGCTACAGGTGAGAGGACCTCAGCCCGACAGATGCACTTGATTTAGGATGAAGGAGGTGCACAAGCTGTGCTTTTCCAAGTCCGTTAGTCCTGTGTAATGGCCCACTCCTACAGCGGAGAAATCATTTGGTAGGCTTGATTAAAGTCGAAATGTTTATCTGTTTACGTTCATTAAGACCTATTGTGCACAGTTCTGCTGCTTGAACATATTTTAACTTTGTCCCATCTGCATGGCTACTGTTTAACAGAGTAGGTGATTGATGTAATTACAGTTTAAGTGTTTTTCACAGGGAAAGGTCACTTGCAATGTCATTTGAAATCATAAATAACTAGCTATGCTGCTCTTAGGTTTTTGAATTGGCTAGTTGGTTTGTTGTGTGTAATTATTGGATAGGCTGTGGACTCCCTGCTGCCAAAATCATGGCCTGGTCTCCATCCTGGGGCAAGTTCAGCTGCAGCACAGAGTGAACTGATATGCTGTTCCAAAAATTAGAAGTGCTACATCTGCCCTCCATTTAGCTCTGGCCCAAGACACCCTCAGTCTGACAGGAAGCAGAATGTGTCTAGAAATCCTGTAAACATGGGGCATTCCATTGGAGATACGTGTGTAAAGCTTGTCTGAAGGTATAAAACTAATCTATAACCCTACGTAATGTCTAAAAGCTGCAGTGCGGAACTCTCACATATAAATGAACGTCCGTTACATTCCAGCCCTTGTCAAACCAGTTCACACAATGCTGATTAAGCCTATCACCGCAAGGTCAACCGCTCTGTATTTGGCAGTAAACTTTGTTTTTAAATTTGGTGTCGGGTGCGACATTCCCCAGCTGGAGTACCAGTAGTGATGCATTTTACATCACCCAGCAATGATTGGTTTACCAGAGCGGAGGAGGGGAGCAACCGTTGTGAAGGAAGGAGGGGCTAAGGTTGCAGGAACGCTGTAAAAATGCTGCAGGAAAACCCAAGAAAAATCTAAGAAATAGTTCTGATACTCAGATGAAAAAGTAACTTGGCGTTCAGATGAAGGATTACTGTCTAAAAAAGAACGCGATCTATGCGTAGGCATACATCATAAACTCATGTCGACAGTGTTTGTGTAATTACTCTCACTGCCAGAAGGGGGAGTCCAAAATTCTGCACTGCAGCTTTTACAGTACAGGTATTATAATGTAAACATTCATCTGTAAAATGGGTTTTGTAAAGCAAGCATGGTGTACATTTTGGTAGTTTCTCTTGCTCTCTACAGGCCATTGATAGAAACATAAAGGCTTGGGCTAGGTTAGTAGCCTGTGTTGCTTGGGAAAATGTTTTTGAGAAATGCTGCTCTAAATCAACAAAATGTATTTTGTCCATTTACTTTTAAGTAAATGTTCATATATTGTTGTACATTTCATGATGTATGTATACCAACCACTATGTGATTTCTTGCTCTCTTTCGCCCACATTGTTTCTACACCCCCTACCAGAGGTGAGTCTGTTCAGTCCCAGTCAGGTCACAGAGAAGGTGTTACTGAGAATCCTGAGGCACCCTGACGTCATCCAGGAGATAAAGTTTAATGACAGCGACAAACGCTCCTCTCAGCACTACATCTACCAGAGAGGCAAACCGGTAGACTACTTCATACTCATCCTGCAGGTAATGGTCGATAAATGTAAGAAAAATAACCATAATTAAACATGTGACTGACAAATAATCAGAGAAAAAACTTGTGAAGCTGAGCAATTGTCATAAACTCCTTTTCATCTATCGTCCTGCTAATAGGGCACTACTTTTTTTTTAAATTATGATGACAGCGTAATGAGAGTTGAATTTGCGAAGGGTAATAATTTCAAGAAAATATGTAATCACAGTGTTAATATTGTCTATTTAGGGTGAAGGGTACATGCAATCACCAAGTTTATCTATCCAATTAGGAAGCATAAGTGATTGTGAATCATTGTCACCTGTTTTGGTGCAAATGAAAGTGACAACAGGTGCACTGGAGAGGCAACACCAAGACAAGCCCCAAAAAGGGAGTGGTTTTGCAGGTGGTGACCACAGAAAATTGCTCTCTCCTTATCCTTCCTGACTGATTTTTCTGTAGTTTAACATTTTGCTATTGTCCTTGTCACTACTAGTAGCATGAAGCGGTATCTGTAGGAGGTACGTATGGCACTGCTGTTGCAAGGTGTGCTGTGGCTCCCAGTACAGTCTCGATCATGGAAGAGACACCAGGAGATGGGCCGTTACACGAGGAGATTTGGACAGGGCCGTAGAAGTGTATCAACCCAGCAGCAGGACTGGTATCTGCTCCTTTGTGCGAGGAGTAACAGGAGAAGCACTGCCAGAGCCATACAAAATGACCTTCAGCGGGCTACTGGTGTGCATGTTTCCGACCAAACTGTCAGAAACAGACTCCATGAGAGTGGCATGAGGGCCCGACGTCCTCTAGTGGAACCGGTGCTCATAGCCCAGCGCCGTGCAGCTCGATTGGCATTCTCCAGAATTGGCAGGTCTGACATTGGCGCCCCATTCTTTTCACAGATGAGAGCAGGTTCTGACTGAGCACATGTGACAGACACATGAAAGTGTCTGGAGACACCAGGGTACGTTACGCTTCCTGCAACATCGTACAGCATGACCGGTTTGGCGGTGGGTCAGTGATGGTTTGGGGAGGAATATCCTTGGAGGGTTGCACAGACCTCCATGTGCTAGCCAATGGTACCCTGACTGCTATTAGGGTACTGGGATGAAGTCCTCAAACCTATCGTCAGACCTTACGCTGATGCAGTGGGCCCTGGGTTCCTCCTAGTGCAGGACAATGCCCAACCTCATGTGGCAAGAGTGTGTAGGCAGTTACTGGATGACAAGGGCATTGATGCCATTGACTGATCCTCATGTCCCTCAGACCTGAATCCTGTTGAGAACCTCTGGGATGTTATGTATCGTTGCATCCGACGCTGCCAAGTAGCGCCACAGACTGTCCAGGAGCTCACTGAGGCCATGATCCAGGTCTGGGAGGAGATCCAGGACACCATCCAGCATCTCATCAGGAGCATGCTCAGACATTGTCGGGAGTGCATACAGGCACGTGGGTGCTATACATACTACTGAGTAAATACTACTGAGTCACATTATGAGTTGCTGTGATACAATTCACACAAGTTGGAACAGCCTCTGATTTCCATTGTTTACTTTGATTTTTGGTGTGAGATTTCCATTTTGTTCTCAACAAATTACACAATGTACAGGTCCTTCTCAAGAAATTAGCATATTGTGATAATGTTCATTATTTTCCATAATATAATGATAAAAATTAAACTTTCATATATTTTAGATTCATTGCACACCAACTGAAATATTTCAGGTCATTTATTGTTTTAATACTGATGATTTTGGCATACAGCTCATGAAAACCCAAAATTGGCTGCAGTTGTACAGGTATTCATTACCGTATGGTAGGGGTACTCGTCACGGTTTGCACAAAAATACCAAAAATATTAAATAAAAATTCAATAAATAGGTAGCTACTGTATGTTGAACCAATCCAATCAACAAGATTAATCAGAAAATATCTATTTGGCTATTCTGAGCCTTTGCGCTTGTAATCAAGGTTATAATTAGATTTTGGCATTTTTCCAACATTTTGAGGCAAACTCAGGAAGAAACAGCTGGACCCAGAATGGCAAGTGGTGGTGATGAATCAACATAGAACATCTTCCAGCTTCTCCTATACATAAATCTTGCCACTCGTTTTGCTAAACATTTGTATTGCCCGGTATTATAACTTTTTTCTCAGACATGTTTCGAAATCGATTAAGATAACATCACATATGTGTCGAGAAACAATTGTTTTGCTTGTATGGTAAATGAAACACTATAGCCTATGTGGCAATGCTCGTGCAAACTGTATGTTTTCTGCGTTTAGGTCGGGATGTGGGCATTACAATGTTGTTTTGTATATAGTCGTTCAGTTGCGGGCGTGCTGGTGAAAAAAATCTGACATGCACCACTGTAGGCTAGGACAACCACTAGGTTAGAGTAACCGAAAAAGCAGGGACCCACTGGCCTAGGGTGTTAATTTTGAGATATGAGATTGAAATTGGAAACACAAAAATGTGAAAGGGAATTCTGGAATTTGGAAAGATAGATCAACAGAGTAATAGATGTGTCTATAGCTGCAGACATATGCTTATCTTTTGTCAATTACATTAAAAACTGATCTTAACTGTTTACAATTTGTTTTTGCTCTGTACTGAAAGCATACTGTTCCGTGACCCTCAAACAGCTTATAGACACACCCAATTCATACTGGTGATAATTCCATTTCTCAAATGTCACATTATTCCTGTGATTCGTTCTAAATTCACAAGAGGTTCTTACCACTATTTAGTTAATATCCTACCACGGACATCTCAGGTCCACTTGTCAGTTTAATAGGAAATAACCCGTCCTTGCAGCATCATTTACAAATACTGTTAAATAACTGATGACGTTTCGATTGGAGCAGTTCAGTCAGGAGATGAAATACAAAATATGTATTTTTTCTATTGCCTAATGTTGCTTTTATTTAATTTCTCGGACCACTGAGCATAATGTGAATGTTTAGTCACATCTCCACTGTGTGTGTAGAGGTCATTGCTGTGGTGTGACTAAACCTTGTGGACGGACCTGGGCACAATGTATATGCCGAAGTGTTTAGTATGTGAGAGAATGTGTGTGCGGTTTGACCATGGTGTGCGGTTAGTTAGGTCTTGTAAATCAGAGCTCAGAGCCTTCACTAGTTGATCCATGTTATGTAAGGACAAGAGGAGGAGGAGGAGGAGTACCGATGGCTGGAAGAGAGGGAGTGAAAAACAGAAGGATGTTGGAGGAGGGGAGGGGTGGGGTGGGCGACAGGGTTTAAGAGGAAAGGAGCTGAGTGGAGACGCATGAGGCCTGCTGTTTGTGCTCCAGCTAGCATGAGTCAATCTCTCCCCTGCACCAAGATAAATGGGGGCGGGGGCTCAGAGTGCCACACCCACTGGAATATCATTCTCAGTTGTCTCATCCATGCTAGTCATCACTGTGCTACTTCACACACACTTTAGTCCACTCATTCTGCAGACCGTTAAGCATTCAGTGTTTACAGTAGTATAATGCACCCACGCACACACTGCCTAGATAGAGCATCGTTAAATCGCTGACTGGATTTCCACTCTCTTGACGGCAGCTAGGCCAAGGTTATCCCTTACGCACGCACACACACACACGCACGCACGCACACAATCCCGCTGCATGCTGATTTTCTGAGAGGATTACCCAGGTCACCCTGAGGCAGAGATCAGGGCAATGAGAGTTAAACTGCTCTGGGTTTTCCCATCATTCATTTTAGCACGCCTGTCAGAGCTCATGGTTTAGATCTCCAGCAAGGGCAAAGCACTACGGTACACGCCATCGCAAATCAATTATGTGTGTGTCTGCGATACACTGTTGACACCCAAGGTGACCCTGTGCCGATACCGTGACAGCAACACAAGCTTAGCAATGTTTCTGTTCGCAACTTTGCAAAGTCATTCACTACTTGTTGGAGTTAAAACAACAGGTTGTGAAGTTGTTCAACATATCTGTGCCTTTTTCAATTAAAAACGGTTTTATATATTTATTAGTTGAAGTTGTACTGGTGAAAGGTCCCTGCATAATGTCATTCATATTCAATTATTGGGAAAATGTCTTCTTGAGTTAACTATTGTTTGGAAGTAGCCTCCATATTTTTTGTGGTGTTAAATTTGGCAGTGAAGACTTTTTTAATAATGTAGTTATTTACTGACTTTAAGCCTTTTTGAGTTGTCACTTTAAGGGATGAACACTGCTTAGGCTGCGTGTAGACTGCGTGTAGACTGCGTGTAGACTGCGTGTCGACTGCGCTTAGACTGCGTGTCGACTGCGCGTCGACTGCGTGTCGACGCCCTTTAGGTACTTAGGGGTTAGTGCGATGTATTGATCCAGGGCAGATTGACATTGTGTGCATATGTGTGTGTGTGTGTGTGTGTGTGTGTGTGTGTGTGTGTGTGAGAGAGAGTTAATGGAAACTCAGTATGCACACCTCCAGTTTGATCAAATATTGATGAGACTACCAGGGTTTATTTCAGACTGCCAGCCGAGCTAATGTAGAGGATCGTGGGAGATACTGATCCTGCTGGAACCTGCTCTAGATTTCAGTACAAAACACACAGCTACTGTATACTGTATACAATGTAGTTATTTAGCATTTTTCATGAATCTCTTAACTGGCTAATCTCCTTTTATATTTACTTTCATCCTTTGTGTTTAAAGTACCGTGCGTGCGTGCATTCTTAATTTAACAGATCATATTAGAAAGTTAAGGTTAGGGTGGTTAAGGTTATGTCTAGGTATCATGCATTTTTCAGTTTTTTTTGCTGCTCCCTGTGAGGACAAATTAATTTTCTGGCTTAGGGGTTAAGTTTAGGGTCAAACGTTACTTTCAGGTTCAGGCATTACAGGATAGGTTTAGGCATGTGGGGTAAGTTAGGTTTAGGAGGAACGTTAGGTTATTGAGGTTAAGCGTAGGGTAAGGTTAATATTAGGCTATGGTAAGGGTTAAGGTTAGCTAACATGGGTTTATTTATTTCTGGTTTTATAGTGTTTTTATAAGGTTATCCAGAATTTCTGATGAATGGTCTCTCAGTTGTAATAGCTGCTATCAATCTAATTGGTTTACTCTTTGTAGTCAGTTCCTCCCAGGTCACTGAAAGTTAAACATTACCTTGGAACTGTGTGTGTGTGTGTGTGTGTGTGTGTGTGTGTGTGTGTGTGTGTGTGTGTGTTTGCGTGCGTGCGTGCGTGCGTGCGTGCGTGCGTGCGTTTGCGTGCGTGCGTGCGTGCGTGCGTGCGTGCGTGTGTTCGTTCGTCAGGGCCGAGTGGAGGTGGAGGCAGGAAATGAGAACATGAAGTTTGAGACGGGACCCTTCTCCTACTACGGCGTGATGGCTCTGAGCACACAGTCACTGGGTGAGCACACACACACACATATACACACATACATACACACACGCACACACATACACACACACACACACAAACACATACTGTACACACACAGTCACTGGGTGAGCACACACACACACATACTGTACACACACAGTCACTGGGTGAGCACACACGTACACACACACACACACACACACACACACACACAAACACATATATATATACACACACACAAACACACACACAGTGTCACTGGGAGAGAACACACACACACACGTTCATACAAACCTATACACATTCACTCACAAATACACACACAGTCACTGGGTGAGAACACACACAGTACTATTCCTAAAAGCCGTGTGTGTGTGTGTTACCTAGCAGATTGTGTACAATATAAGATGTTAGTTATAGCACTGCTGCTACAGTGCTGGAAATATAAAACCAAGGGTAGTTTTTGAGTCTAATGGGTGTTATACATAAACACACACAGTGGGCAGAGCTGCACTGACGCCACCTAGTGTTCAGGTATCAGCTGATGGTTTGTTTTATCAATGTTGACACCTATAGAAACACAGATATGTTCTCTGTACTGACAATAATCTAACTAGTGTTGGAAATGGTGCAACACATTGACACATTAACTGAGTTTGTTGTGGAGAACCTCATGTTTGCACCGAATGATTAGCCATGTGACAAACCTGTGCGTCTGCCTTCTCACTTCACCTGTCTCCCTTTTTCTGTAATACACAGCTTCTTACCACATCTCTGTGTTAGAGTTTTCTCTGTGCTCGCGCGAGCAGCATATATGTAATTTGTGTGCATGCGCTACACGATGTGTACTGTACAACTGCCTAGGTTTGTCAAACTGTCTTAACTTCAGTCAGCGTCCGATGATGTCAGTCTGTTAAATCAGAACATACCACCCAATACTGTATGCAGTGCACTACAATACTCCACTATGTAAATAAATCTGGCCAAAACAAGTGCCCTACATTATAGCACTATGTTGCTTACCCTGGTCATAACAGGTGCTTTGCAATCGGGAATCGGATGCCCTTGTGGATCGGTCTGGGCGTTTGATTCACTACATGTGTGATGTATGTGCTTTGTAAAGGGGGTTTATATGAGTGGGGAGCACAGAGCCAGTTTTACCCACACAGCTGTTACTGAACTATTGATGAGTAAACCAGCATTTCTCCCCTTCTCCCAGCCGTCACCCCCCCGTTCTCCCCCTCAGTGGCGTCCCCCCCTCCGCGACGACTCTCTCTAAAGAGATTCTCTCTGTTCTCTCGCTTGTCAGGTAAAGAAGTGGGTCATCCTGAGGGTGGGAGGGGCAAGGGGTTTCTCTTTTTATACCACCTTTTTGTTTTATTGATACTATCCTTTCTGAGCCCTGCTCCAGCAAGTAAAACCTGCCAGGTTCAGAGATACACCACAAATATCAAGTAAAACCAGCCACGTTCAGAGATACACCACAAATATCAACACATCCAAGATAAATACCAAAGCCTTTGAATTATTCATTGTTTTTTTTACTTCTCTTTTTTGTGGAAAACATAAGTTCCACTTTTGAAACCAAGATGTCTTTCTCTCACTGTTTTATTCCCTCTGAAAAAACAATAAATGCAAAGGCTTGGTACTCTAATCAGGCCAGATATCCACAACATATATCGCGTAGGTAGGGTGAAGCTGTGCTCATTATTTTTAATGTCCCTAATGCTAGCTCATTACACAATTAAAGCATAACGGTACAAATACGTTACTTAATGGTTTTTAGGTACCACTGCACCCTCTGGTGGCGTACGGTGGTATTTGGTTTAGTTCAGTTGAAGAGTTCTGCCTCTACAGTCGTCTTTTACTAGAAGTGACTGTATACTGTTAATGTAGATGTGTACAGCTGAACATTGTTACTGTAGATGTGTACAGCTGAACATTGTTACTGTAGATGTGTACAGCTAAACATTGTTACTGTAGATGTGTAAAGCTGAGCTTTGTTACTGTAGATGTGTAAAGCTGAGCTTTGTTACTGTAGATGTGTAAAGCTGAGCTTTGTTACTGTAGATGTGTACAGCTGAGCTTTGTTACTGTAGATGTGTACAGCTGAAAATTGTTACTGTAGATGTGTACAGCTGAACATTGTTACTGTAGATGTGTACAGCTGAACATTGTTACTGTAGATGTGTACAGCTGAACATTGTTACTGTAGATGTGTAAAGCTGAGCTTTGTTACTGTAGATGTGTACAGCTGAACATTGTTACTGTAGATGTGTACAGCTGAACATTGTTACTGTAGATGTGTACAGCTGAACTTTGTTACTGTAGATGTGTACAGCTGAACATTGTTACTGTAGATGTGTACAGCT